>JAGDQP010003253.1:40480-86390 GCA_022664845.1 Lepisma saccharinum
ATAAAATAAAATATAGATAAAATAAAATATAAATAAATTAAAATATACATAAAATAAAATATAAATAAAATAAAATATGAATAAATTAATATATAAACATTTCCAAATACAGTTGAATCTCGATAAGTAGAATTCCTTGATATCTCGACCCCCTTTACCTTCCCTATTCTACCCCGAGTTAGTAAGTGGAATATTGTGAAGTAAATTCGAATTTTTGTTGTTTCCTGGACGTGCCATTCAACCCCTATAATTCAAAACTTTCTGCTAGAGAACCTCTACAAATCGAAGTTACATTATTATAAACACCTCTTTAAGTCCAAGTTTAGGGAAATTGAATGATCTGAGCTGAACCTCCTCGCTGACGACAATCAATTGACGAACTTTTCACCATTTTCATACAACACTAGGAAACGCTTAGAACGGGCGTGAGGTGTCAGATGCTCCGCCACTGCCAGCTGTCCGAGTGTCTGTTGCGTCGTGATCAGCACGCAGTTAAGCTAAACTTTATTTTATATGGGCCAGTTTTTCGGCTCGTCTCGATTATGTGAGTGCAATACTTGTTAAAATCTAGAAATATCCATGCCCCAGGCAGAATTCGAAGCCGCGGTCTTTGAGACACTGACCTCGAGCCTCGGACAACATGACTGACTACCTTGTTCGGCAAGCAGGTGTTTCAAATGATGGCAAAGTGAACGTGCAGGCAGGATCTTTACTATATAAAAGAAGCGTCAGCCACTTCCGGCCCTCTACATCTCGAAGTTCTGTATTATTCCTCTCAATAACTTGAATCTCGCTAAGTCGAAATATTCGATAAATCGGATCGTGTCTTTTCCCTTTCAAATTCAATTTATCGAGGTTCCACTGTATAAATAAATCAATATATAAATGTTACATTTTCTTATGTAAACACCGCTTGTCATCTTCTATTAATGAAATACAACAGATCTACCTGGATACATTGAAACCAGTCGTAGCTCACTATCTTTCGGTTGATCCAATCAAACATCATCAGATGCTGAAAGATGAAGGTAAAATCCTCCTCTAACACTACAAACGAAAGGAATCACAGGAAGGTTAAAAGGGAACTGAGAATATATTTTCCTGTAACCTTCCTCTGCATCCTATCGTTGCTAATTTTAATGTAAATTTTACCCTTCGTTTTCTAGCACATGATAAAGCTTCATTATATCTAGTGAAATACAGTAGGTAACAATCTTTTTTAACGGATTCAGGAAGATTTTTTTTTAATAAACTTTCTTAACATAACTTTCTGTGTAACTGTAAAAATAGACCAAAGAATATTTGCTCGTCAGAGACCCCAAACTATCCGTATAAACTTCATACTATAAAATATGCTATAAAAATTTACATGCGTATATGTTAAACCTATCCAAACAGAACCTTCGCACTTAAATTGGACTCTTTTCAGACTTTGACCTACTCGTGCGCCCCCTTCTCTGTTTTATTATTATTTAGACTTAGATTGTTTGCTATGTTGTAAATATGTACTCAATTGGACAGAGTGAACTCTCTATTCGTAAATGTTGGCCTAAAATCGACTGAACTGGAGTTTATTAAAGGAAAAAGGAAACAGAAATTGTATCGCTCAAAAAAGTGACAAGCCAAAATGGCGAAACCATTACGAATGACATAAACAAATGTACACAACTCTGTACAGATGTGCGTGGGTGTTGAAAGAATAATTTTTAGCCCTAATTTTACAAAATACAAGGAAGTTAAAGAATTCAAACTATAAAGAAATGGCGAAGTTATTGTGGAAAAATTGAAGTCTATAGCAAGCGAATCATTCTGCATATTAACACACTTATTGGGATATTAAAAACTAACACCACATAAGAAAAAAGAATTAACTATCAGGAGAGATTTCAATGCCAAACAAAAAAGTTGTGAAGTAATTTATGTGGTCTGACCCTGGTAGAGAAGAAAACATTAAATTATGAATCTTTGGTCTACAATAGCGACCATTTTGTAGATTAATTATTGACAGTTCGTTGAATTTTGAATATGCAGAATTGATGAAGAGATTTGCCATGATACTTAACCCCGAATAAATATGTGGACAATGGTTGAAATATATTCTTTATGTAACGCTGAAAGTAAAATAAAGACAAATAAGACTTGTGAATATTGACGATAGTAACTAATTGATGAAATTGGCTATGTATAATAAGTGTACGATTTGTGTTATGCGAATACAAGGAACGCTGACGCTTAAGAACTGGTGGGGTTAAGCCTGTTAAGAAGTAGGCAGTTTATTGTGTTGTTGAAGAATATATTATGAGACAATGATAACTGATCAGGACGTGTGTCTATGTGAATATTCTGTATTAAATACTCAAAAGATAAAATGTTTGGAAAAGTACAAATGTTAAGAGAATGACTGTGACTAAAGCTATTATGTATCAGGGATAAGGAACTGTTACTTTTCAGTAGTGTCATGATGGTAGTTACAATCTAGGGTACGTAGTTTCAATTAGAATCCATGGGGATACGCGTATATCTTTAGAATAAGGAATGCTTGATACAAATAGTGTACTTGTTTCACCTATATTTAAGACTCGGAACTGCCTAACAAAGCAAATAAAATCTAGGGATTGTTGCGAGAAGACTACTCCGGAAGCTTCCTTCAGACTGACAACGAATTTATTGTGTGTAAATATGCTTTTGTATGTTTAGATGTATTTGTAAACGTAATTAAAAGAGAGGAAAATTTAGAACAGTATAATATGTATGTTGAACTTCCAAATTTCTAAGTTTCTGATGTAGAAATTTCGCAGTTCAACACCTTACATATATTTTAACATATATATATATATATGTATATATATATATGCTCTTTTCTTCTTTTAATCATATTTTCAAATACATACAAGAACATATTTATTTACAAACAATCAATTCGTTGTTAACCTGACGCAACCTTCCGGAGGAGGGTGAAAAGTGCTTAATGAGAAGATGTTTTTCCGTTAATATAGGACAAAAAGATTAATAATTATATTAACCAGTTGAAAAACAAATCAAAAAGACGTGACAACCTTTTCATTTTAGTATACACTATTATCAAGCAATAAAAGAATAATAATGTACTCGAAAACACCTTAAGAACGACGAAATGAACACAATGAATACAAAACTAATATATTACAACGCAAACTAGTTTTAATTAATATAAAAGATATTGTCTGTATAATCCATGCGTTGAGATGTTTGATATGTTATTTTACTTACCAAACTAAGTTGCAGGCAACCTCCATTGAGGAATTGTAAACCTAAGCTTTCAGAGGTGAAACAAATGCTTCCTTTGTCAAACAAAGGTAGCATATGGCCCTGTGATAGATTTAAGTTTGTTGGATCGTGAAATCTTGAAAAATCTACTAATGCCTACCACAAGACCGCCTCCCCAATACTATCTGGTACTTTAGCACGACACCTTTACTTTCCCTTTGTCTTGCTTCTAAAAGCTAAGGTTTACAATTCCTAAAGAGAAGTTTCCTGGAATTTACTTCAATAAGTAAAATAACCTTCCATTGCAACCACTCTCATATAGATACAAATAAAAATTATATGACAAACTTGCGTTATAAAAATGTAAAATATTGGATGACAAAACAAAATACTGATGAAAAAAATAATCCTCAATTACATTCACCACCCTTCTAGTCAAATAAAGCGTTAGGATCTACAAACTATACTGATACTGAAGATCTCAGCAAGTTGATTATTTTCACTGTAATCAAGAGTAAAAAAAAAAAAAAAAAACTATTTACAGAAGAGGAATTATGCCAATAAAAACAAGTATTTTATCAGAAAGATCATGTTACGAAGAAAAACTATATTAATCTTTATTTTCCTTTAAATTATCAATATAGTTAATAAGTCACGAGTGCTTGTGTTGTTCGAGAATTTGGTATAATAATAATTTGTCTAATTGGGGGATAAACCACTAATTGTCAAGTATTTAGTAAAGACAGACCAATCAAATTGTACCTCATGAATCACAATAACAATATTTCCAGTAGCACATACACACACACACACACAACAAAAACTGTTGGTAACATCAAAATGTTCACTTCTTATAATTATTGTAAATTTAGTTTTATCATTATCGAGTAAGTTTACTCAAACGGGCTATATACAAAGTGTTTCATACATCTCAAAATGTGCCTAGTAATAATTAATGTTGAATCATTATTATAATATTTGTATTCTAACGTGTTCAAACATTTCTTCAGTGTTAAAACACGCTATAATGAAAAATAGCACTATTTTAATACAAAATCTCTTTAATTAGTATTAGAAAAAAATCAAAACTTTGATTATTTTGGTGTTGGGGGATTATTCTAATTTTAGTAAAAGAAATTAAATCCTCTTAAAAATGTGTTTAAAAGCTTTTTTTTTTCCTTTGTCATCCACAGATCGAAATACTATGAAAAATATATCTAAACAAAATTAATTTCTATACTATCTAAAATGCAATTCTAAATATTATTAAATGCGGTCCACACAATATGATATGTACGTGTATACAAGTGATATCAAGTCTATGTTTTGTTTGTAAGCCCGTAAGCAACTTCTCGAGGAACACCAATGATCTTGGTGAATTATTTAAGTTTTACGAAATCAATAATCTAGATCAAAAGAAATTAAATAAATTACACTCAAAAGTAATGAATCATACAATACTTAATATATATTATTACGTATATATGTTGCAAACCATATAATAATATGGTTAGCAACATGGCGTCTCCTTAGCACAAGTCCCATACCAGTCCGCTCTGTCCATTTTTCTCTCCTACCATGTGAAAACGCTTTTGCGAAACGTTGCCGCTTTTCTATTGTGTTTCTAAAGTTCCTGTACGCCTGTTTTGGTATTCTACAATGCAAGTACCTTTTTTTACCACCTTATATATACTAATACCACTACCTAAACCACTAATCTAAATAGGAAATACATCAAGATAAGGTTTTACGGCTTATCGTCGTGTAGAAACATACGATATCGAGATGTTTAACTTTAGTCGTAAAAGGCTTAGCAACTAATAGAAAATAAGTACATATCTAAACATTAAAAAAATGAATACCAACATTAACGTCTGTACTTGACTTATTACACTAAAGTAAAGCAAATCAGCAAAAATATTACAACGAAAGCTCACCTTTTTATCATTTCCACTAGCTTTCTTTCTGCCAACAAACATGTCACCATGTTTCTCTGTCCGGGTTTCTGAACTGCATCCTTTGCTGTTTGGTAATTTTCCTGGTGGTTTCTTGAATCCTTTAACTTGTAGAATCTCCTCAGAACTATTGTTCATCAAACTTTGCGTAGACGAATACAGGGAGTAGGTAGAGAAGCTATTAGGATAGGAAGAATGACTACTTGACAAGCTCTGATTTGACATATATTTGCCATCAAGACGTGACTTTGGAGTGAAACCTGTCATAATATTATGGTCTGAGGAGCCTCGACTAAAATGCTGTTGCATGATGGACGCATGGCAATCCGAAAATGGAGGAGCATTCATTCGAGAACTGATATTTTGTGATAGAGAGATATTAGTAGAAGAAGATAATGGTGCGTAAATGGCTTCAGAGTTTATATCAGGTGTACTTTTGTATTTGTTTGTTTTTGAGCATTCGTACGAAGATGGTGGACGAATTGAATGCTGGCCATCTTCACGATGAAGTTGGGCAAGCGCTGCTAGGCGTTTAGCATCTAAGTATTCCTGTTTACTAATAGCTGGCTCCTTCATGGGATAAATAACGTAGTCGACATCAGAATACAACTGCTGTTTGAGCTGTTCAATTTGACTATTTGTAACCTGATTCGTATACACTGTTGCCAAACTAGGTTGTGAACTGAATGTCGCATACATGTCGTGAGAATTAAAACGATTTGCTGCGTTTCTATTGGCCATGTATGGAATTAGCCAGGAAGATTTTGTTGTATACGAGGACTCTGTATGTAACATATATGGTCTGGGAAGCACATCTGATGACTGATTGATTGGCGTATTTTGCAAAGATAACTTCCTTGAAGCTTGAAAATCAATATAATTATTTCTGGTGATGACAGGAAGTGGTGGAATTTCTGGTGCTTTCATCCCTCTAGGGTCTTTGAAATGTTCTGCGTTGGAAACACTAAGAGGTGTGGACGAACCTTGAGGTATAAAGTTGCCTGCAGCAGTCGCTCTAGGACATGAGGCTGGAAGTGGTGCTGGTAAGGGAGACGTAGTAGGGATTCCAGCAGATAAATTACTACATGACAGAATGCAATTCGTGGAGGAATTTTGAGCAATTAGTGGAGTTTCTTGGCACTGGATTGTGGGACCAGTATAACTTGGCGTTGCCGTCGTAGCTAAAGAAGCATGAGCAGTTAGAATATTGATATGTGGTTTCGTTGTGATAAATCTGGCATTTGCTTCCCTGATAGGAGACGATATTGGAATGGAAGAGGGTTTGTTATTAATAGTAGAAGTAGTTGTAGTGTTAGTGTTAACACTACTCGAAGGAGATGAGCAAGATTTAATACATTGTAATGTTTCACTGCTTACTTTTCTTCGGTCCAATTCATTGAAAGTCTTTTGTGAGGGCAACTGAGTGTCTTTCGTATCAGAGGGAGGAACCAAAGAAGCAAGAGCGGTTATAACCGGATCAGAAGTTAACTGTACATAGCTATCATCCAACGGAAACTGTACATAATCACTGTTCGTATCCAGTCGGTTACTCACTGAGAACTTTCTTGGATACGTCCCACACTTGGTGGTGTTAGACGAAGAATAGAGGGCGGTTTGTGCACTTCTCACAGAATGATCCACTACATTTGACAGTTCTACAGAGGAAGAGGACGACGTGCTTACACACATCGAAGAAGAGTTCTTAGCTTCACTTGCACTAAAATGTCTGCAACGCTCTGATCCACTTTTGTCCTTTGGTGAACAAACCACTACAGCACCAGATTCGTGTAAGCGCAACTGTTCACAAGAATTCACACCATTATGGCATTTCTCTAGTTCGCTTGAACTATGAACTTTATGGCCACCACAATGAATGTTGGAAGTCCATCCATCAGATTGCAACGAAGTACTATCTGATGATGCTACCTTTCTGTGATGGCTTCTAATAGTCCTACTTAACGTTGAGTGCAAAGCACTCTTAATCTTTGTCATTGTAATAGTGTTAGCACCTTTGTTGCTGACACGGAAATCACTAATACTTCTACTGTTATCTCTCTTTATATTGGCACTGTCATCTTTGAATAAAATTGAGCATAACGAATCATAAACAGTTTTCCCTTCTGATAAGGAAAATGAAGACGACGCTTTGCCACACTTATGTTTGTTCAACACTTTCCGCTTCTCGCTATCACACTGTTCACTACAGTCGACACTCTCGCTTGATATTTCGCACACCTTGAGCTGGGACAAAAGTGAGCGTAGTGTTGCTTCGCTGTGGTGAGATGATGACACGCTGTGACAACTATCACGCTCCGGTGTACATTTGATGTCAGTTGCTGGTTGATTTTTACGATTTGGACAGGTATACCGCACACTAAAGCCTTGGTCCTCACTTAAATACTGCATGCCGTCTGACAACTTGGATTCACTCGATTGTTGTAGCTTCTTGCTCGAATCTAACGAAATAAAATAATGAAGAAAATCAGTTAATGTACAATTTGGCAAATTAATTACCACTGAATTAATGACTGTATTTGCAAGTGTTACTAACAAGTAGGGTTACCAACTGGAAATTTATTAAACAAGGGAAAAAATTAATTATTTGTGTATGGTCGTTAAAAATACCCAGTTGCATGAATATTTTCAATCATCGCCTTGTAATAAAGAGGTTTTGGGTTTGATTCCCGGTCACCACAGACACTGAAAGCACTGGTTCGGAATCCTCTTTAAACTGTCTGTTCCGTACTTAAAGAGTAATTTCCATATGATAGAAGGCAACGGAAAATTCGTACGGTTTATCTTGTACAAGATCTTTGGGTCATCATTATTTGCTTATTTAACACTCATGACGTCATCAAATACAATTTTCATACACAAAATTACAAATGAATGCAATTATCTTAATTAATATTATAGATTCTATTGAAGTGACTTACAGGGGGAATGTAACCAGATAGAACAGGTATAAATGGATCAAATTTCTCACACAAAACCAAAGTACGTACCCTTTGTACACACGCGCGTTTCATATTCATTCACACTCAACATGTGTATTGTGTCTGTGTTCTTGTACTTTGAACGTGGCATTAGATTGAAAGATATTAATTGCCGTATCTTTTCCCAGTTGAAAAGTCATTATCATAATGCAGACAGTGTTAATGATTAACACGTCACTTGTGCAGAACAATAACAAAAATACATACAAAAGAAGCAAGCGCAGAAATATATTTGGTTTCTAAAGTATTCCCTAATATTTTTCACGAGTCAAAGATGCCTAAAGACTATAAATAAATTCTGATTTTTTTTATTTTTTTTTACTCCTTTTCTGTGATCATGTCTTATAAGCGAAAGCTAATCACTGTTTGTATTGCTAATATCTGCTTCTAGTTGACTGCCATATCGTTTATTTTTTTATCTAATTTTATGATTTACGTATATCATCGAAATACATCAATATTTGAGGCGCATGCGCAAACAAAAGTCTATGTGCCATGTTAAAAGATAGTACATAGACATTTTTTTTCGCGAATACGCCTTTTTTTTTTTCGAAATCTTTTTGTGATTATCAAAAACAATAACATAAAACCGTAACAACTACATCCACTTGATGAGAATGAAAAGTTTTGGGCGACAATGCATGTGTAAACCTCAGTTGTCTGGCCGACCATCCTGAATGAGGTTTTTTCCTCAATCACACCAAGCAAATGCCGGTATGGCATCTTCAACATACGCCCTGGTCAACACCTTACCGAATCTTTTCCGCTTCCCTATCTAGGCCTGAGCTTTAGATGCCTAAAGGTCATAAATAAAATTGAAATTCAAAATCCCAATACAGTGTTGCATGCATGGATTTGTTGGTATGCGAAGCTTCTAGAACCCCAAGCTAACCACCTAACCTATAGTATCAAAGATTTTGGATCCATTCTAACAATCTAATAAGTTAAACACTCAGCGTAGGGATAATACCACTTTAGAAAGAGTTAAAAACATAATCCCACAATTAACCAGGTATATTAATGTATTTAAATTTATCTGTTAAAATGACACCTAGACCTGAGGCAGTAATAAACCCCACACACAGCACACTCACGTCAAAATGGCGTGATATTTCGGTCGAAAAAATCAAAGTCATGTCTTTGCAGTGAAATCTACGTCGCTATTAGGTGACATTTTGGTTTTTCATTGACGTAAAATTTTCATTTTGTCCTGTCTCATCCTCTATTTTTTGACGACATACTATGTTTATATCTCGTTTTCGATAGCGACTGCGTGATCCTGGCCAATGTAGTTGGAGTAAAATAGTGAACTTGTCGGATTCAACTGTTTTATGTTGTGTGCCGTTGCTTTCTAAAATGCTGTTAAAGATGCAAAAGCACCGGGATCAAACGATTGTTTGGGAACAGATTGGTTCATTTATATGTTTATTTGAAACAAATACCTACAGGAACTGAAGGAATTTTACATACGTCGTTTGGTTTGTGACATTTACCCGTTATTTCGACGTCTTTCGCATCAATTTTCGTCGAAAAATGACGTTATTTTCACGTGAGTGTGCTGTGAGGGTAAATAATTTGCCATACTACAAAATTTCTAATTCAAAATCAACTTTTACCTATTATTGGAATCTGCTAAAAAGCACTAAAAACAAAAATGAACAGTAATAATTGAAACATCGAAGAAAAGAAAGAAGGGATGACTGCTGTAAAATCAAACCTGCCACAACACTACTAATCGCAGATACCATAACAATGCCAGATGCAGTGAAAGATATAATAAGCAAGTTCGATGAGGCAGAAACTGCAATATATATATATATGTAATGTAAGCTCATATTCATGAAAAATGGTCAAAAGGTACACTTTTTTTTTAGACTGACAAGTCGCGCAATATTGTAGTAACGAACTAATATGAGATATAAACTTAACATGCACTAATTTAGCATGCAACGCGCATACTACTTAGATGATGCAAATTTCAAACTCAGCAAAATTTTCCGTCGGCCATTTTCCACGAATGTGAGTGTACCTAACTATAAAAATAAAAACAAATAAAATGTTATCCGCTAAATAAACAGTACACTATTTTTTGAATAATTGTGTTCAAGATGACACTTTATAGTAATAGTATCCTTGAATTTTTTATTTATTTTTTTTTAATTTTAGGACGTTTCAAAAACATCAGTGTGTTTCATGATTACCTGATTATTATATATTGACAGAGTTGACGGATTCTTGAGTTGATATTTTTTTTAAGACATGTGTCATTTCCTTCGATATGTTCCTATTCTCAGTATTCAGTTGTAATCTTTCCTTACATATATAGCGTGACTGTCATATATTATTGTTTATGTCTGATGCGTAGTGATCTTTTCTGATTTCACAATTTGTAAAAGCCAAATGTTTTGTTAGACTAGATACAGATTTCACTTCGGTATATTTTATGTCACGTATGTGTTTCTCGATCCTAATATAAAGGCCACTGTAAAAACGCCAGTAAATAGGGGAAGATATACAGTTTTCCCTGTCTGTCCGTCTCCCCTAGATCTCAGCAACTACAAGTCAGACAGAAATGAGCAATACACCGTTGGATTTATAATAGTCTGAAAGGGTGGATAAAACTATGATTTTGACTCTATTATTTGGATTAATTCTTAAGGGAACATTTATAGGATTGCGGGGTCAGGGGGGGGGGGGGGCTTTTGTTTTATCAATAAACCTTTACTTCACATTCCAGTACATCTAATCCTGTGAGAATTTCTTTTCTTGTTTCCTACCATTTATCATATCAAACGAAACGACACATGTCTTTAAAAATTATCAGCTAAAGAATCTAGGACCACAATATATGACAATTATAACAATTTGGTTTACTGAAACAGTGTTTACAGAACTAATACGTTGTCTCACACGTAACATCGTTGACTTGTTCAAGAATGTTCGAGGATAGGCCTAAATAAAAACAACTGAATCAGAACGTACCAACGTCAGGCTGCCATCTTACTATGCCCAACCAGAATTTAGAAGAAGAGTGCAGAAATACATAAAATAAAAGTGATCAGCTTGTAAAACCGATGTTTTACTCTTGTCTGTGTTGCTTAGTTAATATATTTATTTATTTATTTATTAGAAGTTAGCACGGATACAGCAAGGGCCATTTTAGATTCACATAACAATTCTTTAGAAATTTACTTTTACTGAGGCAAAAATCTGGTCGCAAAGGAAGAGTATTGTAAAGATATGACAATCTGTGTACGAGAGATCGTTGAACCAAGCACAATCTAGGTTTTGAGAGGTAGAAATGGTGTTGGGAACGGCCATTTTGTCTGGGTACTCCTAGGTTAAAAAGTCGAAGAAGGTCGTTGGTCCGAAGTGTGCCCTGCAGTATTTTATAAAGAAACTTTAAGTTAATTAGTTTTCTTCGCGTGTCTATGTTTTTCAAAGTTAAGAGAATTCAAAATGTCTGCGTTAGATTTATGTTGGAGGTTGGGTATCCTGTGTTGCACAATACGAACAAACAAATTATGTATTTTGTACAATTTAGATACGTTAGTTTCACAAACCATAAACCAGATAGATGAACAGTATTCGATAGTCGGAAGTACACAAGTGAGAAAATATGACCAAAGAACTCTGAAATCTTTAATATCGGTAAACCTGTAGAGAAGTCCAAGAAGTTTGAGTGCTTTAGAAGTTACGAATTCAATGTGAGGAGTAAAATTTGAGTTTTTCATCCAAAAATGATACCAAGGTCTTTGTAATGGTCTAACCAAATTAGCATACCAATACTTTAAAATATGTGTAAATAGCACTCTCCTAAATTCTAACTCTGCATAGCAAGATGGCGGACAGATTCAGTTGTTCGGATTCAATTGCTTTTAATTTGGCCTATCCTTTAATTGTAATATTCTTGGATAAGCCAATGACGTCAGTGTTCAAGAAATGTTGTTCATGCAACACAATGATGCTTTGAAACGTTCTGAAATTATAAAATAAATAAAGATTTAAGGATATTAATACTATACAATGTCTTATAGTACATTATATTTTGAGTAATCAATCATAAAATGCACCATTATACACTATATTTACCTTGCAAATCGGAATTTGAGCCTGTAGTCAATGGAGTGGAAGTAGCCATGTTAAATTGGTGAGTAACTCGACAGAGAAACAAAAGGAGTTTGCTTTTCACATCGCTGCTGGTATAAAAGGTGAACTTCTTAGTCTCTGGTTTCACAATGGTTCTGATTTCAAACTTCTTTTTCTGGAATGGCACAAAATTATTGTTTATTATTAATACTACGGAAAGAGAGAGGGAGGGAGAGAAAATATATCTACATTTTCATGTTCATACGTGCAGACTAAGTTTGTTAACATTATTTGGATTCGGATATTATTCGAATAATTGAAGCATGCTGCCGAATAAGTTTGGTGAGTTTTGGAAAATAAAATTCTGAGGATCGCATAGTCCCATTGCATATAGCATCTTGCTCGTAAAAGCATTGAATTGTTGCGGTTTCAGACGATAGATTTAAGAATTCACGAGGGCAATCTGTAAGAGATAAAAGAATATATATACTTTAACTAAAATTGTAAGATCGGTCAAAATGTAACATAGACCCTTATTCCTCTGCACGCTTCAATTATCCGGATCATTTCGTTATTCCAATCTGATTAATTTTATTACTCAACAAATCAAATAAACCAATATCCGAAGAAGAAAAAGGAAACGAGCATACATATATTTCGTGTAAACTTAGGAAGGATCCAAAAGCAATGTACTGAAACGCATATAGTTAAAAAAAAACAAATACTCTAAAAAACGTTTCAGCGGCAATTTGCATATTGGTACGGATATGGTGAAGAAACTAGTGAAAATCAAACATGAAAACGGTGAAAATAAAACATGAAAACAGTGAAAATAAAACATGAAAACAGTGAAAAATCAAACATGAAAACAAGTGAAAATCAAATATGAAAACAAGTGAAAATAAAACATGAAAACAGTGAAAATAAAACATGAAAACAGTGAAAAATCAAACATGAAAACAGTGAAAATCAAACATGAAAACAGTGAAAATACAAGTGGAATATAAACTATTTCACAGAAATGTGTAGCAATCATGTTTGCCTCCCGTGACTGCCACAATTTTAATGAACCTTCGTGTTTAGAAATATATTTTGTTTACCTTCTTTTTCTTTTCTTTTGCTAGATTAATATGTTGTCTGAAACAGCAGAAGGAAAATATATAAAACTATTTTTAATATGCTTTCATTCTGTTTTGTTCTTCCATTTCTTTACTTGGAGGAGGAGATTGATTATTCGTTTTTGATTGGTTTATGTGCAGTATGATGTTTCGTTTTTGTCAACTATTTTTACTGATATATTTTTTAATGAGAGATATCTCATTCACAATATAACTGTGAAAGTATGTTATGACTTTTCGCCTAATAACTGTTTTGTTTAAAGAGTATTTTAATCAAAATCTTTGAACAAAAACAGTTTCTTTTTGCTTTTATTCGATATACGATATACTCATTCCCGATCAGTTTCGGATATCGATATGAAAGCGCTTCGATATTATATAACAAAGTACAGAAAGGGTACTAACAGCCTGTAATTTTCAGGCTAACATAAATAACTATTAAGCTGCATACAAATTTAAAAAAAATTGCAGTTAGTGTTTTCAGAAATCTAAAGAAATTCTCAGAACTTTTTTAAAAGTCTCTTTTATATTTAAAATCAAATATTTTTCTATACTTTCATCTTGTTCAATATTTTATTAATTTATTTTTCCTTATTTTGAGAGTTTTCAGGTTAAAGAAAATAATGACTAACCTCAAAGCTCAGCTTTCCAATATTATTCCAGAGGAACATTTCAGTAAGGGTTTTACAATACATTTCCTGTTAAAAAAAAATACAACAAAATTGTTAATACAATTCATTTACAAGAATTGCTCTAATTATAAAAAAGAAAAAGAAACAATTATTTATTTTCACTTAAAGTAAAAGCTACATGATTATTTATCATCAATTCTGATAATAATTTCACTTTTTAAACAACAATAGTAACATTCTTCATGTATGAAGCAAACAAATACCGAACATTAAGATATCTTTAAAAGCAAGTAAAACGATGCAATTTCAGAAACTTCATTTTAAAAAATCGATATTCTAACTATAAAAGTCCCTGTTTCCAGAATCTAAATCCGAAAATGATTTAATAGAAAATGTACAGTATATCTTCGCTGAAAGAACTAATAAGCCAATAAATCTTTCCCCTTACATTTAAGCAAAATATTCCAGCAATACCACTATAGATAAAATTTGTACCAAATATTTATTCATGTACTGCACTTTCCTGTATGAAATCAGAAAATACGATAGAGCTCTTTTTGTCGAAAATAAAAAAAAAAACATTTCCTAATCCGCTTGCAGAAAGTGCAAATTCCTATCTTGCAGCAAAACTTGGCATCTATATCGTCAAGGATAGAAAGATATCCAGTTTTTTTTTACTTTTTTTTGCAAGAACAAACGGAGGAAAATATTAAAAACATTTCGTTTTTTTTTTTACTACGACCCTGGAGGGCTCGCGTAGTGGAAGAGGGAAGATGTGAGAAGACAGTCGGCCAGAGTCTAGTTTAAAGGTACCATACCGGGCATTATTTTAGTGTGACTGAGAAAAAATCTTGGATGAACCTCAGTCTAGATGGCCGACTGCTGGGATCAACCTGGTACTTTACCAAGTCAACACTCTACAAACTTAGCTACGGCCGCTGGATGAAAACACTCATCTTATAATCAAGACAGTCTTTCGTTGATTCTTCGTGGGGCATACTGAACGTAGTGGTTCGAAATCCACTTAAAATTCTACATCCCGCGCTTAGGATAACATCATCCCCATCTGATGAAAGACAAAGTAAAACCACTGACGGTTCAACTTGCCACTAACTGTGGATTACAAACTTGCCTTCAGAAAGAAAACTCACCATCATCTTAATCATCCAAGAACACAACTCAAGTAGGGAAAAAGATACTTAAAAGAAAAGTATCACCTGTTGTCAGGGACGTAGTTAGAGATGGGTCTTGGGGGGACCGTACCCCCATCCCCGAAATTAAGAGTTTTATGCAGAATGAGTATAACTTCAGACGTAATTATACAAATATAATAAATAATTCATACTTAGTGTCCGATTTGCCGGAGAAGGGGGGCGGGGAAGAGCCGGGGATTTTCCCTGGTGTCTGAGAATTTCATCCACGGTTGTTGATTGCGAATACCATTCCAACCTGGGAGAAAATCTTTCTATTTCTACCCAAACAGGTAATAGGTGAAAATTTACAAGCAGATACTAATTTTAGGATCCGCCTTTGTAATTTATGAAAAATTGAACACAGGTAGACACACCTTGGACTCCCTTCCCCAAGCCTGCGAACCCTTCCAACGCATGCCTGTTGTAACAATAGAACAGAGCATTTAAGTAAAGTTTTACTTCAAAGATTTTCTCGTATAAGCTCAAGAAGAAAGGAAGAAATTAAAATCATTTCGGTATTTCGTTACGTCATTTTATTTATTTATTTCATAAGACAATTGCAATTACTTTTCTTAAATCATTATCACATTTCTACGAATTTAACGAAACTATTTTAAACATAAAATCAATACGTGCACCTGTTTATTTCATCCAAATTAGTTTATCCCTTAAAACGTTGGAAATTTATGTAAACTGGATTTTTTTTTCATCAACAAGGTTCAGTAAAATCAAAAAATTCTTTAGGCAAGACAAAAAGAGATGAGCCCACCTTATATATTCCAATCCCTTTGGTGGAGATGCCTAACCAAATGGTGCCTTGTTGTTCAGTCTTTTTGCTTTTGAGCTGATACATGTGAACATTGTGAGGAGCATCAGGCGACGAAGCCTGTTTGATGTACTGGAGATAAGCATCCTCTTGAGACATTCCATAATTGCTCTTATGAAAAGCACTAGCGTATTGGTGCACTTGTTCCTCATCCATGAGCTAGAGAAAAAAAAAAAATCACAAGAAAGTGTTATATAACTTCAATGCGTAATATAAACAAAATACAGTCAAACCTCAATATAACAATGTTGTGGGCATGATAAACATATATAATCACAAAGTTATTCTATCGAGGCATCATAAAATGTCAGCTATATTTATGTTTATACGTAAAAAGTAACGAAACGGAAAATAAAGGAAAAGAAAGTAAGTTTCTTAAATATAAAGAAAGTAAACATCTACTCCACAATTACTTATATATTACGAAATGAATATTACGTCACAGCTTTCGAAACAAATGAATGATATTACTTTGCAGTCGGCCTATTCTCTGAAGCACTGAACCCGTTTCTAAACTTACATGATTACACGTAACACCTGCCATAACACACAGAAAAATATTTAGCTGAATGTCAGCAAGGTTTAGAAAAAGTAGGGTCTCATTATATTCGTGTAGAAAAGACAACTTAGTGAAAGAGTATTGAACAATACTCCCTTAAACGCTCTGGCAGATTATTCGCTAAAGAAAGTGTTAGTTGTGATGCTACTTTTAAAGAATCTTCATACTTGCGCCATCAAGCAGGACTTACTTGAATATTGTTGGCCAATTGTTTCTGTAATAGCCGCGTTACATGATACAATGGCTCGTACGTTCCCTTGTACGTATAGAACCTCTAGCATGAGATTTTTCGTGTTGCAAATCATACAATATTTTATGGTGTTTTTACATAATGCAGTTTATGAGACGAGTGAAATAGGTCAAACTGCTAGAACGTATACAGGATTAGTGGATTATCTATGAAACGTAAGCGAGGCATGCGGGTGTACGAGCTGCGGAGCCTATGCTCCGGACCAGCCGACAACAAGATTTTGCGCTGAAAATCGCGGCACTAGAGTGATTATCTTTCAAAATACTATTTATTTTTTTTAAAGGCACTCACTCATGTCACGCGAGTACTGTCCACCTTAATTTTCCACACAGTTTTCACCCTTGTATGTGACTTACCACTCAACTTTTGACTGTAAGGCGAAGCAAATCTACCTTTTTTTTCTGCACCTAATTTCTGGTATCATCTGAGAAGTGAAGAAAGATTTTCCGATAAGTTTACCATAGCATTCAACCACTGAACAATTACAAGAGATTACATTTCTTATTTCTGAAGGTTTTATTTGATTCGTTTTTATTTTTCCTTTCTAATGTAAGGGTAGAAAAATACATGATATCATGTAATCTGTAATCTACCGTTTGCAGTGCAATTTATCTAAAAGAGAAAATCAAAAATGCTGGCGACAGGCATTTTCAACAAAAGAAATGAATTCCATTTTTTACGGAAGATTCCCACTAGTTCATTAGATAATCACTGTAGTACCGTGATTTTTACCGCAAAATCTATGAGACTACATGTGAAATTGATAAACGAGACACTGGAGATGCTGGTATACTTTGTACGGAAAATCCAGTGAAAACAGAATCGTCTCTACTTAGACAACTGATCGGAGATGTCATGAGATATGGTTACGATTTTTGTTTTACAATGCAATCGTCCGGAATATTGGGTTCCTGTCTATTTCGTGATATTGTCTAACATGTCAACAACCTAGAAACTTTTACTACCAGTGTTCATGGAGATCAAAAAAGGTAGAGAATCTGAAATATCTGACACATTGTCTAATACTTGCAAAAGTTAATTTTCTAATGTAAATATTTATTGTTCTTTTGAACTGACCCTTTTTTTTTTCATTTCCGTGAACACCTTATCAGCAAAAACTAGCAACATTCTTTTATTTGTGTTTGTGTGTGAAATGCGCCTCTATAAATGAAGGGCATTGGGGGGAAACAATGGTAACCCACATTGAGCATGAACTGAGATATTACGTTACGAAAATTCATTCTGCCTTGCCGGCATATGCAGTTTCTCAACAACAAATTGCCAATATGCTGCCATCTGTTGACTTTAACCTGAACTCTTTCCACAGTTCAACTCACATGAGTGTTACCATTGTATTTCTATACTCACTTTTTTTTTAATGAGGGATACCACTGTTTTTTCACCATGCCTTTCCAATAAGTAACTACATGTCTATCTTATTTTAGCCTTTACATATACAAAACGTGTGTTCACATTGTAAATAGATTCACTCGATGAACTCGTTAATTAATAAGATTAAAAAAGAGATTTGTTATCTCTCCTAATATACAATTAGCTCACCTGTTTGGGAAAATACTCGTAGGTTACAAAATACTGTCCTGAGTGAGAGCCTTCATCGAAGTTGCCAAAATCTGCCTGCAGTGCGATTCCAAGCAGAATAAAATGCTTTTGCGCAGAAACAGATTGATTTTGGTGCAACACATTCTGCCTCAGTTGAAGATAATAGTGATGACGTGATATTTTATCCCTGTACATTAAAAAAAAAAAAGGAAATTATTTTTAATCATCAATATGAATGCTGTATAAAAACAAAAACTAGAAAAGAAAATTTCATTAACAGATATACGAATAAATAGTTCATTAAAGAAAAGCATATTTCTTTTAATCACTTAACTCTTACACTTTCGTCTTTCTACACACAAAAATACATACATTTTTAACATAAATATTATATATTTTCCCTAACATTTAGTTTGTACTCATCATTATTTGAACAGAACTACCATTATTGTATATTACGTATCTAAACTAGCATTTTTTATATTTATATTGACTAACTGTTTGTGTTCTTTGGAGACCAATATTCGATGATAACTTAAGAGGCGTCAGTACCTATGCTGCGTGAGTCTGTGTGAGGGTTTTCGTATCTTTGTAGATACTGTACAGATGACAATAAATAATATTTTGTAAAGTATACACAATAATACTAATAAATGTGTATCAAATGAACTGTTTGACATCGTTTATTTTAGCTGAGAAATTAGAATACCCGTAATGATGTAGGCGTATGACGCTACGGGATACAAGTGTTTAGTGTTTTATGCTCTGAGAAAGATATTTAATTTTTAAAACAGTGAAACGTCACAGTCACATAATTATATTTGTTAAGTGGTCAGCAAACATTGTGGTTACAAACAACATGAAGAGTAAATAAATGTAAACATATTTGTGGGTAGCCTCCAGCGCATAAAACACCAGTACAGCATACGAGTATTGTAGTATTTCCTTTCTTGTGTATGATTATAAAGGAAAAAATAATTTCTACTTATTGGAGTGGTTTATTTTGCGATCGTGCGTGACGTGTGTAGTATCTAGATCTGTAATTTCAAGAAAATCATTATTGAAAAGCAACTCTCTAATAAAGTGCTAATTGCATGTTCAAATAAGGCTGGCCACTTTCGGAAAACATAAAAGTGGGAAATCGACTACCGGAAAAAAAAAAGTCCTTTCCAATTTCAAAAAAACTTTTCTGTTTTTGATAACAGATTTGTAGCATAAAGTATATACAGTAGAAAGCAAGATGGCTTGGCTTTCTTTTATTAGTGTGAACTGAAACACGAAAAGTTTTTTGTTTAGAATTTTGTGCTTGTTAATAAATTTTCGAGTTTTCTTTCGTTTTTTCTCAGATTTTCCGAAAGTTTCAAACCGTTTGTGTTTTCCCGAAAATTTACCGTTTTCGGGTTTAATGGGGAGACTTTGCAATCGCGATTTTTCGTTTACGAAAAATTAATTTCCTGATTTTTTTTATCGAAATCATATGGATCCCTAGTTTTAAATCTCCTTGATTGATTTAATTGTGACTAACGTTCTAAATGAGCTGACAAGCTTCTAAGAATGAAACCTACAGTTTAAACCGCTTTGAGAAACAACTAACGGTTAATGTAAAGAATATGACCATGATTTGAATATTTTGTGTAAATAAAGTTAGTTATACCTGGAGCTTGTTGTGTATTAATGAGCAGAGTTTGTGGATTACAAACTCATGGCAATTGTAGCATCACCACTTAATGAAATCAAAAAAAGGTTGGAGAAACATTTAGAAACCATTGAAAAGTATAACAAAAGAAAGTGTTCTGATTAAAATAGCAAAATTATAGAAATCTTACCTGAGATATATTGGATTGTCTACATAAAATTGTACTCTGAAGTGCAAGACGAATAATGGGCTACCGTTTGCATCCAAACCCTGGAAAATAATTGGTCATTGAGTAAGCAAAACTAACGTATATTTGTATAGCAGATATCAAAATATAGTAGTACGCTTACGTACATTTCAAGGGCGTCTGCAGCAACAACATTTTGAAAATACTTTCACCGTTTCATCATTTACATAGAAATATTTTGTTAATCACACACAATACAGATACTATCGCCCGATTGCAAGGACATAGACCTACACTAGACCATGGTTTAGACTAAGCTGGTGAATTTGAAAATTGATGTTTAAGCCTAAGCCTAACTTAAACTAAGACTAAACTCCGTTTTAGCAATCGCCCCAGACGGAGTTTAGTCTTAGTTTAAGTTAGGCTTAGGCTTAAACATCAAATTTCAAATGCACCAGCTTAGTCTAAACCATGGTCTAGTGTAGGTCTACTACGTCTCTGCAAGTAGGTCTACATGTCTAAAGTCTCTCAGTTTTCTGAAATGTCATATCACACGTTTGACTAGATTAAACTAGTTTCGGTGAGCATTCTGGTATACAAGCGTATACATTACCAAAAAAAAAATCACATACCACTTAAATCAAAGACAATGTATTAGTATAGTATTAAAGTTCAAGGTTTAGTTATAACTCAACTCAAGGAAGGTATTTATTTCTACTTCTCACACACCCACACACACACAAAGCGATGAACTAATACATAAGATACACCACTTGTCAATAAATAATCTCATTTCACGTGAAAATTAGTGTCTTATGTTTAATTACCTTTTTCATTAAGTAATATAATCATTCAATTGATTGATAATTGTACCAATTGCAAGACCGTATCCAGATTTTTCGTAGAAGGAAATGTTAATATTAAAAGTCGCTTTATTTATGTACTAGAAACCAACAAATGGATTGTGATTCATAGCGTGACAAAGGTGAACTCACACCTGCTGATGGCCAAAAGATTTATTTGTTAATAATATCACGTTGCTGTTGATATAATATTATTATAATTATTGATTTTGACATTATAATTAATGATTTTAACATTATGAAACCAAAGGATTTTCAAATATTTCAACTTTCGTAATTTGATAAATCTTTTAAGGTTAATGTAAAGCAACGATCTCCAACAAAAGATGGCAGCACTACCTCCGTATACGTCTATGTATTTTAATCGTTGCACGAAATTTCAGTGCTGTACCTATAAATTCAAACTTAGAGAGTTCAAACTATCAGGGAATAACGTTCATGACCAATTCAAGAGTTCGAGACGTGTCGATTTTTTTTATTTTGGTTTTTCTTCATTGTTGAAGTCAATAATTGATTGTTGTTGTGAATACTAAAACTTATAACAATGAAGCTCTTTCAACAATGAACAAAAGCGAAAATAAAAAAAATCGGCATTGATCGAACTCTTGAATTGGTTATAAATTTTCTTCTCTGTAAATTAGAACTCTCTAGGTTTGAATTTGTAGGAGCAGCACTGAAATTTCGTGCAACGATAAAAATACATTAGAAGCAAACGGAGATAGTGCTGCCATCTTTTGTTGGACATCGTTGCTTTAGATTAACCTTGAGGTAATTTAGGAAACATATTTAACACCAGACTTAACCAACTCATGGGTACATGGTAAGATAAAACAGAATCCCCCTCAAAAAAGTGAAAATGACATTATGATCTCATTCCACTGCTTTCATATTAAAGATGGCAAAATATTAAGGAGAACAAACAAGTGAGTGCTAAGCTATTGACGATTTAATAAGCCGACTAAAGGGAAAAAAGACTAACAAAACGATATTGTCAAAAAGATTTTTAAAAAATGACATATTTTCCCTGTATCGTTAAAAGTGGAACTTGTTTTTTACTTCTACGTGTACTGGTATGATTTTTCAATCTCAAAATAAACTCTGATTACTGCTTCTATGAGGCTAATTTAAAAAAAAGTTTAAGTAACGATTAATACATGACAGTACATTTTTGTTCAGTTGTTCAATGGTTTCGATAATGACCTCCTAATCAAGGAACCACGAGTTCGACTCCTGGTGGTTTTCGGAATCCACTTTAAACTATAGGTCCCGTCCTTATTCATCATATCTTAATTCTCTGAAGGTATAGTCAGATTAAGTCTTGGAAACGTTGGATAATATTTTTCAATGCTGACACCCCCTCTGATGTTTTACAATTCAAATAATCCGAAATTAAGAGAGTCACTCAAACCAAACCCTGTGGTAGAATTCTAGTATAAGATGTTAAAACCAATGACGTAAGCTGTAAAGTAATTCTTACGTTTCCATTTGATGACTTCCAATTCTTTGGTGCATATTTTGACAATTTGTTGTCAGGATCCATAAAAACATACTCTCCATCTGGAACAAATAAAATGAACTGTTATTAGAGTTTTGCTGATTACATTTTTTTTTTCTAAAAATAAAATTTACATCTTATTTGTAAGATATAAATCACAGACGATGTTTATTTCTGCCCATTTTTACAGAATGGGTGCTCGACCAAAATTGTTAGCTAAGTAGATTGACATTTATTCATACGAAAGTTGCTGATAACTACGATATATTTTGCTACGTAATGCGCGTGTCTATAACTGAACTCGAGGCTATGTATATTGTATTCCACATAATTTAAAGATGGCTGAATCTGACGGCATGTTCCAATGACATGTTATCAAATATTACAGAGAGAGAGCTACTGTTGATCGCTTTGTGAAGGACGGTACAAACAGACTATATACAGTATGAGAGTTATAACAGGGCAGAAAGGAAATTTGGAAGACGGGGTCACATTGTCAGTGTGCTTTATAATCAAATATATCAGTGTTGCCCTATAAAACGTTCCAAATCACCTTGATTTAAATGAAATTCCACTTTGAAGATGGATCGAAAGGTGTCAGAAACTTCGGCAAAGTATCATTAATTACTAAAGACGTTTTAGACAAATTTACTTTACATACGTAAATTTGCAATGGCAACTTTATTGCAAGTGTATTTCGTTTGTCCCGGCAAAGATACTGTAATTATAATTATCGACAAAGCAGTAATAGATCCACGATGTAATGTTCTGTCATTTAATTATATTTGTTCCGCTTCGTCCATCATCGTTTACTTTCGTGTTTTATTTTGTTTCGCCTGTGAAATGAAGTAAGTTATGATATCAACCATCATCAATTTTGTTCGTGCCCACATTGAGGGTACGACGAAGCGTCGTATTTTGGTAGAAAATTCTACACGTCACCGTGGTACGACGTCGGACTACAGACTGAGGGAACCGCGTTCGAATCCATCCCCTCAAATATTGGAAATCTCTCTTCTGTAGAAGCACGTGAGTTGACTCAATTTTCTGAGTTACTCACGAAAAATGAATACCAGGACTTGTTGAAGCAAAGATAACGTTTATTTTTCACAGTTGTCACAAATATTAAGTACATGGCACGTTTAATCCTTATTGTAAAGTGTCCTTACATTATTAATTATTTTTAAATTAAATTATATATATATAATACTTCACACGTAATCAATCATTTAATATACGTGTATGCCTGAATTGATGGTTTCATTATAAATTTTATTCACAATTGAACGGTTGGATGGAGAGAGTCTCAGTGAGATAAAAACGTTTTGAGAAACAAGTTTGTAAGCATTTCAAAATACTTTCTATTGTACACTTGCTGGTACAAATAACATTTTGTGCTTCTGTTGCAAACAGTTTGCAACATGTACATACTATTTCAGAAGAATAACAATGCTAAACTGATTGATTTAGAGTTACTGTTGTTTCAAAATTGGTTAGACAGATGATATCACCACGTTGGCCAACATTTTTTTTCAGACGGCTTCAGAATTACCAACATTAAAGTTATAGTGGTGTAATTTCTCACGCGGGTATTTCACATTCTAAAGAATACGAAAAAAGATTTCACGATAAAAGGACCCTAGTTGCCTGAGGTCTCTTTTCCATCCAATCGCTAAATTTAAAACCATCCACAAACGTTAATTACCACAAGTTCTACAGAGGGACTGTGAAGTTTGTTCATATAAAAGTGAATCACTGGTCGTATAATTAATTATCTTAATCTGTTTTGTTTCTAATTTCTTTGGCGAATATATTTTAATAGTTTCTCAAACATACTTGGTGATTTCGTTGTTGTTGTTGAATTGTGTTATTTATTGTCTTACTGTATTAGTTGTAATGACGTTGTTACTGGACGACGAGGTACGACGTCAGAAGATAACATCCCAGGAGAATATTTATAGTCTTTACTTGTGAAGCATATTATTTTCTAGAATGGATTTTTTGTGAATCTGCTGCTCCAAAAAATATTTAATACTTCCTTAGGATTGATCTTTTCAATGTCTCTTGACCCGAATGATTATCATCAAGATTTCCAACATTGAATATTATAATGTCTTCTAAGAAGAAAAGAAGAAAGGCTTGAAGATAGTTCTACCTTGTAAACTCATATTTTATTTACGAAATAAAACTATTCTTCCTGTAATCTATGTTAAAAACCCACAAAGATAGTGAAAACCGTTGAGAAACAGAAAAATACGAGGTTTCAACTTAAAGTAAGAAAGCGCCTTGTTAATAATTTATACGAAAGTTCACTATTAATATTTGCCAAGTGGTAACTAGGAATTTAACTGCAAACTTTCTGCGAAACAGGTAACTGTGAAATGACTAGAAACTTAGACAAACTTAGTTTACCATGGCAACTTTGCTATTGGGTATACGACACGATAATCGCGGAAGAAGATCCATGACTGTTCTAAATTTTAAAAAATCGTCCGAATCCTATTGTCAATTTAATTAATTAATTAATATAATTAGGACAAGAAATTTAAATCCTCCTGTAAGGGATGCATATATTTTTAATTATTCTGAATCGGGAAATATCTAGATATCTTATGGTTATTTTAGTATTTTCATTTTCAATTATTTTACAAATTACCTTGTACGTAACATAACAGATAATATTTATCTTTTATATGTTGCGTTATTTTTTTATCTATAATTTTAATTTTGCATAGGATTACTTACTTACTACGTAGGTGAACAGGGGAGTTTATGCACAAAAAGTAAAACATTAGGTTATTTTAATAATTTTCTTTGCTTATATGTAATTTAGTGTTTAACTTCTTTTAAAACTTATTCTTCGAGTAATGACAGGAAAACAAATCAAACGTTTCTAAATATCTGCCCTCGGGAATGTTTTAGTCAAATCTGCGAAGCTTTTCGCTACAAAACTTGTACCATCGTCAGGCGTTGATGATTAATTAAATATTATGTGCTTTTAATTGTAAATTATGCTGTTTACGTGTGTATGTAGTAGAAAATGTTAAAATAATAGGGTGTTATGTAAATCGTGCTAAAATATGTACACCTTATACCCCCCCCCTGATACAAGTGGACACTGCAATTTTGTAATGAACAATATGTAGTGGCTACTAGTGTTCGGGCTGATAAGATGTACATATTTTAGCGTGATTTACTTAACACCCTATTATTTTAAGATATTTTCTTCTACATACTCACGTAAACAGCGTAATTTACAATTAAAAGCATATATTACATAGTCAACTGAGCTTTCTCGACGACTGACGACGCTACCAGTTCAGAAGCGAAAAGCTTTGACGACGCTACCAGTTCGGTAGCGAAAAGCTTAGCATATTTGACTACAATATTCCTGGGGGCAAACATTCAGAAAAGTTTGATTTATTCTACGTACGTTTGACATGTATGTTATTAATGCTTCATTGTGAAAAGTTGTGTAACATTATTGTACCCGTGAGATTTAAATGTTTCTGGTTTTGAATAAATTTCTCCATACCATTGGCTTTCTGAAAGTCTGCTGCCACTTTGTGAATAAAAATAAAAATCCTCCACAGAAGTGACATTGGTTTCCTCTGCCATTATTTTTATCAGTCCTCACAACGACTGACTTCTAGTAAATCTTCTCTACTTACTATCATCATCATCATTATCATCTTGAATTATCACGATAGCTATTTCATGTAATAATTAATAATTCGCAGCAATATTTAATCCACTACTGGATGAGGCCTCTCCCGGAGGAGGAGCTGGTCTACTGCTCCCACGCTGACAAGACGTCTTGGGAGAAAAGAACCCTGTGATCGCCACTGTCTTTTATTCACAACAGCTCCCCAATTGCATCTCGATGCTGGGTGGGCACCGTTCCCGAATCTCTCGTTTGTTTTGGGGGGGGGGGAATCCCTTGGCAGAACCGCGAATCGAACACGGGACCCCACGACCAGTAGTCAGCGACGGTAACCACTAGATCAGCGGGACAATTCAGAAATAAAAGTGTTTTAAAAAGATTGTTACTTTGGCTATCTTCATTGTGAAGATTATAACAACTCTCCTTAACATTCAACAACATAATGAACACATGGGAAAGTTACTTACCTAACACGACTGCCAAACCAAAAAGATTGCAGCTGAGCATTCCCTGTTTTTCTAGATGTGCACATAACTGAGAATACAGCTCATTCGTTCTTGATTTCGGCTATGAAAAACAAAACGCAATAACTATAATTATTATTTGATATATTGCTTACATTATAAT
The DNA here is from genome assembly GCA_022664845.1 of Lepisma saccharinum. NCBI lineage: Eukaryota > Metazoa > Arthropoda > Insecta > Zygentoma > Lepismatidae > Lepisma > Lepisma saccharinum. The sequence continues at coordinate 67,377 of JAGDQP010003253.1, forward strand.
TCATGGCAAATTATCAATGAATTTGAAACATACGTTTAGCATAAATGCTTTTCCACAAATAACACTAGACAAAATTATTGTTGATACGTCTGTACATTACCACTGCACAAAAGCAGAAAGAAGGCAATCAGCGTAGCAGTTTTAACGGCCTAAGGTAGGTTTGTCATGTACGCCTTCTCCGCATGTCTTGCTTGTGATTTCTTTGAGCAGCCAATAGAAATATTCAAACACGTGTTCCAATTGGCTACTCAGGCAAATTACAAGCAAAATATGCGACTAGCGCATACATAAAAAGCCGGCTTAACAATGTCTACGTCCGTCTCGGAGAGTACCTTCTCTGACGTCAGCACAGGGAGTGAGCGTTAGGGTTGCTTTCCTTGTAAGCGTGTGTTGCTTGCGATTTGGACGAGTAGCCAATTGAAACACGTACTTTATTGTGTGTTCTACGTGTAACACGTGTTTCAATTGGCTACTCAGCCAAATCGCAAGCAACGCATGCTTGCAAGAAAATCAGCCCTTAAACGTAATGTTTGGCGCATAATGAAAAATACCTAACCTGACTTTACCTAACCTAACCTATTTCCTAAGAAATATGCAATGAAGGATTAAAGTAATAACCTGATCTGAGTCCAAAGTGAAATATTTTGTTATAAACTAACAAAATAATCTGTGAATGACAGTGATGTTTCTCCATAGGGTAACACTTCTGGTATCTTACTGGGAGTCAGGACATGTACGACTTACATCTCTGATAAAAATACAGGGTGCCAGTTGCTTAAGTTCATTATACTGTTCAAGTACTAGTGCTGACAAAGTTTAATGTCTGAATATTACAGAGCCAGGTTAGTTTGCTTTGAATAACATAAACAACCAATTTTAACCTAATTTATAGTTCTTTTGTTGCTAAAAAATACACAATTTCACACTACTTTTTACACACACACAAAAAAAAATGAATGCAAAACCCAATATCAGTGAATAATGCAATTAAAAAGCATTCTATGAAATCTATACTACGTAGTTTGCTCACATTCAGTCCAATCAAGACATTTAGATTGCTTCTATCGAAAACAATACGTAGGTAAAACCTTTTTCGTAGAAATCTACTTTTCTTCTGCACTGAAAATACATCCTGACTACATTCATGTAAATATTTTATAACATTCGAATGTTTTGAAAATAAAATGCAATATAAAATAGATATTGATAATCCGGAGATATGTGTAAGAAAAAAAACAAGAAAGAAAATCTTAATATATTATCTAAACCATGATAAAGTTACTGAATTTATTTAACGTGCTGAAAATAATACCATATCCTAGCAGAGTACTGTTTATTTATATGGACTATAAATTTGAACCCTCAGTGTTACCAACGTGATACAAAATTTTATTAATTTTCTTTTTGAAATGGCACTATGTCGTATTATTGGATATTTAGTATTCTCTGATGATAATACACTCACAATCTTACCGAACTTTTTATAGATATCTCTTGTATTTGATAAGAGCCGGTTACGAACATTTTCCTTTTAACAATTATTACAAAATAATAATAATAATAATAATAATAATAATAATAATAATAATAATAATATTTAGTAGTAGTACCACACTTTAAAACCTGAAGTTATTTACTTAAATCTGCAAAGCAGTGAGTACTTACGCCTACGATAAAATAGATGATATCTTTGGTAAGAAGTTCCACAGCGGCGTATTTTTTCGAGCTGGGCAGAGAAGCATTACAATCGGGCAAAGGGGCACTGACAGCACTGCTATGCATTCTGTCTATACCCCGTCATCCGTCTCCACCAATTGATATCTGTTGACAAATAAGAAAAAGTTCATGTTAGGGAATATTTGGCGAAATATATTTGCTTGATAGGTTTATAAAATATGTATAAAAACCTGAAAAAAAAAATGGTTAATTAACAATTATCAATTTGGCACATTACATTCCGTTTTACAAACAAATAATTGAATTATTTTTTTATGTATGACCTTTAGGCATCTAAGGCTCAGGTCCGGATAGGGAGGGGGCATGAATACTGGAAGGTGTCGGCCAGGGCCTATGCTGAAGGTGCCATCACGGCATTTGCCTGGTGTGACAGAAAAAAACTGGAAAACCCTCAGACTCGAATCCATGACCTCCCGAATGCTACGCCAGCGCTCTACACTGAGCTAAGGTAGCTCGGTTTACAAACAAATGCCTTCTATTAGATTATTCAAAATTATGCCTAAAGTGCTCTCAGAAGGGTCGGGTGGGTTGTGTCGGATTAGACCAGGTCGGGTCGAATCTATTCAATCACGGGATGGTCAGGTATAACTTTTCGGGTCACGGATTGTTCAACAGAACCCAACTCTTGAGAGTCCTTGATGTCTGTTACCTTCTGTACGCATCTACGCAGAAGACACAAACTTTATACAAGGGAAGGTTCCTAGATGTCATCGGCCTGAGCCAAAGATGCCTAAAGACTATAAATCAATTCAAATTCATAAATTGCCTTTTAAACTTCCGAACAACAATAAAATAATCTCTAACAAACATTTAAGCTATCCTGGTCGGGCAAGATTGGTTACTTCTGACATGTCCTGACGTTTAAATATTAATAACTTAGCTTCATTTTAATTTATTCGTGACCTTCAAGCATCTATGGGGCAGACCGATGCAAAGGCTACGGGAAAGGATGCGAGGAGTTGGCCAGGGCCTCAACTGAAGGCACCATCCCGCAATTAGCCTGGTGTGAGTGAGGAAAACCTGTGAAAAATCCAGTCAGAATGGCCAGCCACTGATTTTGAACCCAGGACATCCCAAATGCATGCCAACGCGCCTCTAGGTTCAACCACTTATCAGTAACTCTTTGAAATATAAAGTTATTCTGAGGAATCGTCCATTAAAATTATCTCAGTCATTAACTTTGCGTGAATTTATCCCTTGGATACAACTTTTATTGTCATTTGAAATGTTGACGTCTATTTATCGATGTGTTAATCATTTCTGTTGATACTGCGTAGGTAGGGATTTAAAGGGATTCCGAATCCAACGAAATTAAGATTTCTATGTCAAATTCGCTTAATTTTAGATGCAATTATGTGTATTTCACGTCAGCTCCACCCTAGATCCCCGAAAAAAAAAAAACTACTTTTGGGTGTATATAGCTTCAAAACTGCATTTTTGGACCAATGTTTGGAGATTACTTACCAGTTTTAGGTTCTTTATGAGCATAGTGCGAATTATTGCTAACAATGCAGGACGTTATATTCCCGCTTTGACCGTGTCAAAAAAAAATATATCCTGGGCTTGTATGTTGACATGTGTAACAGTGGCTATGGCGGGTTGCATATATGATAGGGAATCAGTGCTCTATTGAAACGAAGTACCTGACCATAAACAGTGTTAAGTGTTAATAGTTTTAGGACCATATCAAGGAAAAATCGAAGCCTTAGGGCTTCTTTTCACGCAAGCGAGCCTAGATGTACACTGATCATATGTGTGTGTAGTATAATTTTAAACAGAAGACTTGCAAACAGGTAATACAGTAAGGAGACTACTTGGCCACGGATTATGTGAAAAGAAGTGCTGATGTAATCTCCAATAAGAATCAGGAATGTTGTTGTGTACATCTTCAAACCATTACGCACTACTGATTTAACTGTTGATTTTAATTGTATCCCACACACCATAGCTATTTCCAAAACTTTATGTAGCTCGCTGTTTTTAACGCTAGACATCATGTTCAACGGCAAATCTTATTTTCCACACTTGAGGCCACACAAAAACGATAATGCTTAGGATTTAATCGTCCAGTTTAGTGCTGTACTGTGCAATGAAAAAAATCCTCATCGTCTGCTTTTATTATGGCTGTAATGTTGTTTGTTTTCTGGCTAAATTTAAGCATTACATATTCACCATTAATGGAAAATGATGATTTTCTGTTTTTCTTCAATGTTTTGTTAACAAACTGAATTTCTGGAAAAGACTTCCTTCTCTTCCGCCCTTTTTTTTAACATACATTTCTGTTTACTCCGACAAGAAGAAACAATTAAGAACTGCAACCACACCGTCCAATTCTATGGGTTATTGTTCAGCTAAGTAATTGTACCGTCTTTTGTAAAAACTATACTAGTTTACGATAAATTGTAACACATTCCTTCCAGAAAGGACGGTGCAATTTTATCAAACATTCTTTTTACGCAATTAGCTTATGAGTCGTGACATTCCACGTTATTCGTACTCTCTTAATGTTGTTGTCTAATGTAGTACATTCAAAAGAGAAGACAGGGACGGGGACACAGTCCCCCCCCCCTCTTGAATGTGTAACTGGAACAATCTTCCAACTATTATGAAGAATTTTTTTTTAAAAAAAATGAAGAATGGTGTTATGGAGGAATGATTTAGTAATTAAATCACTTTGTTTACAATGTTGTTGTTTTTTTGTTTTTTTGAAGTTTTAAAATGCTTCTTAAAAAAAACATAGTTTGCATATTTATTGGACAGCCGCACTTAATGCTATAAGAATTTTTTAACCAAATTAAAGATATCTTTCACAACCAAGAAGTCATCAAGGCGCTTACGGCCCGAGCCTCAGATGCCTAAAGGTCTTAAAATAAATTCAATTCAATTCAATCAAGAGGATGCCAACACTTGAGCTCAGTGATTCTGTCAGACCCTGTGGGTGGCACCCCGCAAATTCTCGAGCGCAACCAACTTTAAATTTTTACCGTAAAAAAATCTATAGAAACAGTGCAAAACTTCACTTACACCCTCCCAATATTGACTTTACACCCCCACCCCCAAACCGTGGCGGAACCCCTGTTTGGACTGAATGACTTCTTATACGCATAAAAATGATGATCTGGAAGATTTTGGTTATTCTGATTAGAACGCTAGTGAAGAATAAAATAGAATCAAGTATTCAGATCTCTTAAATAATTTCTTTTCAAGATGCAAGGTTCAATTTCTTTATTCAGAACATACATTTCTTGAAGGCTGGGGGTTTTTCCTCTTCAGATACGGTATGCAAAATTAAGTGTTGAAAATGTTGCATATAAAAGGAAATTCAACCTACCCACTCGTTTTAAAACCAAACATTTGTCAAGCACATCTTCAATGTTATTGAAGTTATCTGTCTTTCGTATCACCCTTTGAAAGTACCATACTGATGCAGCAATACATGTACCAACGATGTAAAATTTGCAGTTTTATTGAAAAAAAAAACAACATACAACCACAAAGATGGTTACTTGATTTCAATGTAATTAATTGTCATAAGAGATAGCCGCGTGTTCAGTGGTGTCCGCCAACCACCAAGAAGTCCGAAAGTTACAAGAAAATCCAATCCTCCGCAGATGTCAGAACCTTATGGGTTCGGATAGTCACCTAATGGGTCTACCGAATTTACAGAATGAAAATTCATGCCTTTTTTCATTAGTTTTCTTCATGAAATTTTTGACTCTGGTAGACTCGTATGATGACTCCAACAAATTTGTCTGTGAAGAACAACATTGAAACTGTAGTTACACTCAGGGTAACACTTGTAGGGGACGATGATGGGATTTCCCCTGCACCATTTTATAAACCGGCTCTGGTTGAGGACATTTATCCCTGTGAGCAGTGTTCGATTTATTATAATTTACGAATGGGAGGATCCTAAAACTAGTGCTTGCTGGTAAGTTTCAACTTACTACCTATTTAGGTAGAAATACCAAGATTTTATCCCTGATTAGCAGTATATTAGCGATCACCAACCAGGGATTAGATCCTCACGCACCAGGGAAAATCCCCGACATCCCCGACACCAGGGTGGCCGAGCGGTCTGCGGTGGTAGGCCATCGGCTCGAAGGTTCCGGGTTCGAGTCCCGGCATGGGTGTGAATTTTAACAGCTAAATGCGAATCGTGATGGCCCGAAGTCCAAAGTTATTAGACTGGCCCATATAACAATACAGTTTTACTATCCCCACCAGTAAATCGAACACTGCCTGTGAAACCCATATTTGAGGGGGTTTCTGTTTGAATTATATTATACTTTATTATATAGTATTAAATGTGCTATAACAGAGCCATTAGAGCAGTGGCTTACACGCACGCGGTACATTCAGGTGTCTTTTTAATCTGTCGCGAAAATGTATTTGGGTGATTTCCAATTGTATTTATTGTCACAAAATTGTTATAAGAACTATGGGGTACGTAGAACAATAAAACTAAATAGGTATTCTAAGCAGTAGTGATTTGTGGTTTCTATAAAGTATAGGAACTGTAAATATTTCAAATATTCTATATCCTGAACCCTTCCCGCTAGATGGTAGCACATTAGTTATCTTGTCTCAACGTTGCCATCTCATATTTAACTAAATTCTCTACATGCTTTCTTTTCACACCTTAACTTCCTTTTTCATGAGAAACCTTCAGTATTCTTTATTAAATAAATATAATGCTTTCGATTGTACAGTTCCTCGAGTCCTACATAGATGAATCCCCTCTAATTTAAGCTTATATCAGTTTTAATTTAACTTTAATATGGACATGTTAAATGAGTTTACTTCTTTCAACATCCAAATTTTAATCATTAAAAAAAAAAACTGCTCCTCGCTTTTCTCTCCACTGCAAATTTTGTAAATACCACCCTACAACCGTAGCTACAACATAAAAATCTGCGATATTACAACAATTAACAATGCACGAAGAGCTTAAAGGATTACGATTGCGAGAAACTCAATCATTTATTTCTAAAATATCAATACCTGAAGTAAATTTCATTATTTTTTTAATGACTGGAGACATCCTGCACTTTTCCAAATCATTGCGTATTTCGTCCAGCGCAGTTAATTCAATACCCTGGCTAATTGATGTATGTGCCTAAGCCACGTATACATGTAAAACAGCACGAACTGAATCGGGCATTGTTAGAAGCGGATATATGCACATATCCCTCTTTTAACAATCACCTATTCAATTATTGACTCACCCTGTATGGTATTCAGAAGAAATTCTAAGTAAAAAATGCTTGGACATTCTAATTTCATTCTTCTATACGCAAATGCATCCATTATCATATTTCCTAAATGGAAATGTTTTAACTTTTACAAAATACGATGTAAATCTTTATGTTTCAGTAAACGTAACTAACTTTCATTGCCGTGAAGTTCTGTCAACCATGCCATTCGCCTTAACATGCTAAATTAATCACATGTTATTGTTTGGCAGGTACTTATTGGAAAACAACGAGATAAACACTCAACAACATTTGGTACATGAAGTTTAGAAAGTGTGAACAAGTGAAATTTATTTTATTTTTTTTTTATTTTTATTTTTGCGTTCTCGAAGTGTGACATTGTAACCAACGGTTGAAATGCGACAAATTTCACAGACACGAATTGTCACATCAGTTGTTTCAAAAACAAATGTGAATGAATTTTTTTAACAAAACTTTCTTATTGCGTATCGACAGTAGTAGACACAAAGTTAAGGTTATATTTTTTATGAAGATCAAGTTTCCTTTTCACATAATCCAGATTTTGGATTTACTCTTAAAAAGTACTTGAGTTTATTTATTTATTTAGACTTTTATTTAACATGGCAAAGTTAAGGCTGATAGCCTTGTCTTCCACCTAACCATGATACATACTCGGTACATTAAAAAAAAAGATAGAACTATCCCCTGTGCGATACGCACGCGCCGTTACGGCGCATGGGGGATGTGGTGGTACCGCTCTACATTTTCTTGACCTACGATACTAAGTGAAGTGGGTTGCTCAGTCCCACGCTCGACCGCTTTTACCTTCCCAAGGTGCCTAGGAGTAGTGTTTTTAATTTGTTTTGTATGCATTGAACTGATAGCTTTTGGCCTAAACCTGTCACTTCTGAGGAATGACATCCATCGCGATTACTCTGCCGGAAGTACGGCTTTAGTTGAAACACCATCCCGGCATTCCCCCTGGTGAAATTGAGGAAAACTCTGGGAAAATAAAATTAGGGTGGCCGGCAATGAGGCTCGAACCTGCATTCTAGGGTTTTTTAATTAACGTTAATAGATTTTTTTTGTACTGAATCTGGGAACAATTTCCAGTAGTGGCACAGACCATGTGACATCCCCCCCGCCCCGGCCGCCGCAAAAGCATATTTCTAATTAAATATATTAATATGCTATGGTCATCTTCCTATCAAGTATTGAATCTGGGGGTTCTTTTCATAGAGTTATGAGAATCTCATTCAATTTATTTGTCGCTTTCAAAAGGATCTGTCTAGGTCGATGAGTAATGTTTGTTCTATGTACATAATAGATGATATTATAACGCCGGAATTTAACTTTTATTGAAAGGTCCCACTATATAATCGATCTATGAAAATATAAGAGTTGGAAATCATATTATTCTGAAGCTTGCTATCTACAAGAAAAATTAATGTGAGAATTACTGGTAGTATAAAATTGATGACTAGATTTCCATTGTTGATTGATTGATTGTCTGTGATAATGTTTGGAAACTTCTGTCACTGATGATAATAATGATGTATTGCTCATTCATGACGATTTATGTGTTGATGGGGAGCTATTTGGAGCATTGAATTGGCATTTCACTTGAAGGAATAATATATCTGGATTACTTGTGTGTTTGCTACAAATCAGGAAGGTTAAAAAAAATGTCAGTGGTATGAACCCTTTTGTCTGAAAATCTGAATTCTTTAGGCTCGAATTTGTACGAACACCATCGCAACTTCGTGCAACGAAGAAATACAGGACATAAAGATCGTGCTTTCATCCAACGTTGTAATCATGGTTCTTTACTTCTATATAAGTAGAATGGTCATTCGAATTTAATTGTAATTAAAATGTAATTGTAATTGAAAAGATTCTTGACATCTTGTTATACGTAAGTATAAAGATTTATACACATTTGAATTTTACTTATGCATCTACGGCATCTAAGGCTCAGGCCGGGATAGGGAAAGGAAAAGGATTCGGGAAGGTGCCGGCCAGGGTCTATGTTGAAGGTGCCATCCCGGCATTTGCCTGATGTGACTGAGAAAAACACCTTAGTCAGGATGGTCGGCTGCTGGAATCGAACCCACGACCTCCCGAAAGCTACGTCAACGCTCTACCACTGACGGCTCTGTACTCTTTATGCACATGCAGTGTTGCTCATATAGTTTTTCTTCGGAAACTGTGAAAGACTCCGCAAATTACATTGGATCTTCGCAAAATTGCTGAAAGTACACGTATGAAATACTGTCTATCGTCAAACTACTAAGATCGCTAGCTCTAAATATTGTACATATTTTTTGCTTTACTGAATTGAAAATGTCTTGTATGGGATATGATTTCCACTATTATCATTATTATTAATTTATTCATTTAGTTACTTATTTACTTTAAGGTCGCAAGCGTGTTAGATCGTATTTAATCAAACATATTTTCACTCCCTTTATGGCAATATGTAAATTAAGTATTGTGCTAAATTAGAAGGGTGTTTAAAACCATTGCCAAATAACATGGTTCTTGATCACAATTCTTCAAATTTCTGCCATACCGTAATATGATATTTCTTCAACATTATACATGGATAACTGATCGTTTTCTTTATTTTTATTTTAAGAAATGATAATTTTCCCTCAGAAATATCTCTCTATCATTCTCTCATAGCTTATTCCTTCAGAAATCTCGTCCCGTGGAGTGTTTAACGCTCTTGTTTCCGGTGAGAGCGGTCTCGGGTTCAATTCCCGGTAGGGGCTGCTAATTTGGATGTCCCAGCATCGTAATGACAATTGGGGAATTCCTTGATTTTAAAAGTAGTGGACTCTGGTCTAGAAAACCAGACAGAGCAGCGATGGGGTGATACGTGCCATCCCTCATTAAACCAAAGCCGCCTGACAAATCAGGACCTGGACTATCAAGCCAACAACTTCGGCATATTTAAGATTAAAGCAGAAAATAAAACATGAATTAAATTCACAGATCAATATGTAATAAAGAATACACGATTGCAATCACGACAGCCAACTACAGGGAATCCGTAAGAATATTTAGTCTCCAAAAGTGCAAAAGTATGGGGTGTATACGTAGAGTTTTGACGGGTTCTGTTCTTTGTAAACCTACAAACTTTTAAAGATGGGGAATGCACATTAATTAGGAGGAGCAAAACCCCTTATTAGAATGGTTCTAACGGAATTACTGAGCAGTCCTACACGAAATTAAAATGAGAGAGAAATCATATTCCGAATGTGATAAAAAAAAAATCACATAGAAGATGTTTGGTACATTATTTTCGAATGTTGTTAGGTATAAGAAAAGCATTATAAATAATTATTTCCTTTATAAAACAAATAAACAAAAAGTGTCTTCTGCTTCATTAATCTATCAATACCCTCGCAACAGAGTAGACAGTACAAATGAAGGGTGTGAGGCAAGAACATGGTAACCCACAATGTTACACTTTTAAGAAATTCGAGTTTTACTGCTGCACAAGTCATTTTCATTGGCTGAAAGCTGATTTTTCACGTAAAGCTATACATAAAGGCTTAAAATAATTGTACCAAATCAAAATAACGAATTTCTGTTTTTCATGCTGCTGTGTGGGTTACCATGTTTTATTATTTATACCATAATATTACCTACCTGAGTCACTCAAGAATAAATTTTCTCACTGAACTCGCTGTAAGAAATATTTAATTTACAAATTATTTTCCTTTTAAGTGGCATACTACTACTGGTATACTGCTCCTCGTTTCCCGCCATCTTAATTGTTGGTTACCATCTTATGAATCCCAAAATGTTACAATGAGGCTTACCATAAGTAAATATTGCTGTCATCTCTGGAGCACAATTTCAACTCGGACAACATTAAACGACGCGGTATGATTCCTTTCTATCGGGTGCTGAATAACTAAAAAAATAAACATTTGTGGGTTACCATGTTTTTGCCTCACACCCTTCAAATAATAAATGTTCTGGTGGTCCATCAAGAAAAAAAGAAAAGGTGTTGCAGAATGAGATAGAAAAAACAATTAATATAAAATTTATTTCAAACCAATGCGTCTGCATCGTCCTTAGAAAGAAAATACCATTCTAAAGTAATAGTTTCATAGAATAATGGTTGTGAAAAAAAAATCAAAAGCTACGAGAAACAAGGACGAGAAGAAAAGTTTCATCTTCTGGATCTACAATACAATTACGCAACAAAATAATTTACTGTTGAAGAACAAGAGATTCATTCAATGAAATTCAATCTTAATACAACCACATAAACGTAATGGACATATTCCTTCAGTATATGAGTTCTGTTGTTGGTAAACCAATAAAAGACAAGAAAATGAGAATAATTATTGTATTTATGCAAACATCTTGAAATTCAAGAGACCACAAAGTGCTACTAGCAGCATTCAATCAACTGTTCTTCTTGACAGACATTGTACGCACATACTGTGTGTGTCCTTCCAGCAATTATTTCATGGTCACACAACAAAACAAAAGGCCATTTCATCACATACTTACTTACTTTTTAAACAATTGAATCTCCATTATGAAATGGCAAAGAGATTTTTCCCTGCTGGGAGCCGATTCAAGTATTACGTATCGTCTTTTTCTATCAAGAACGCGCGTTACAAGATGATTCACAGTGATGGAAATTATTATTATTATTCAACTTGAGAAGTCTTAGGTTCGACTATAGATAGAGTCGATCAGATCTTAGGTTCGATTCTTTTCAGATAAATTATTGCCTGTCACTGGTTCTCGAATTATTCATGGGAACTGCGTTTCAACGTAACACGAAAAGAATGGGTGCCTGCAGAAACATTTGAATTTCTTTTCTCTCGTGCCGTATTCCAAAATGTGATCAGAGTGATCTATCTGTATAAACCTTTACCATTTCAATTGTTTATTGTTTCCTTCTGGAAGTCAGTGTAAACTTGAAATTGGATTTTATTGTTGTTATGACTCTAATCGAACCAGTTTAGGGCTGAAATCAGCACAAGATCGTCGTTCATTATTGCCTATTATTAAAAGGTTGAACAATATATTGTGTGTCACTTACTACTACGTATGGCTTCACTTTTGTAGGAGGGAGGCAATGATACAAACAAAGTTTAAATGCTGCAGTATGGCTGTATATAGGGAAAGGCAACGCCAAAGTGAAACAACGAACAAACTGATTGCTTTATCGACCACTCAATTAGAATGAAACATTTCTTATTGAGTCAGACAATTTGGTATGTCTATAACATTTGTACATTTCATGACAACGTATTTAATACTTTGAGAGTGGGGAAACATTTAGCAGACTAATGCAATTCTGCTTTGCTTCATGGGCAGGGATTCCGCCAGGATTTTTATTTTGGAGGGTGTAAAGTCAAAATTGAGAGGGTTTACGTGGAGTTATGCACGGCTTCTATTGATGTTTTGACCGTAAACAAAATAAAGTTGGGGGTGTTCTCGACGATTTGGGGGGTGACACCCCCATAGGGGGGAGTCTGGCGGAATCACTGCTCATGAGGTGGGTGAACTAGAATACTCATAATTCTCAATATACATATCAATGTGTAAATTGCAGGTATATTAAAATATTGTTGAATATATTCCTTCCGACCATATAAATTCATGAAAATTATTAATAAAAGATTTTTAATTTGTAAAGTGTCACTTGGTAATATTATAGAAAAGCGAATCTATACTACTGTTTTATAAAATTGCATAGCTCGTCAGTATAGGAAGGAGTACCATTAACTAATGATGAAGGTTGAAAAAAAAAATCACGATTATTCTTTAAAAAAAAAATCTTGTTATTTTTATAAATCAAAATCATTGACCTTGACCAGTATAAACTAAAGTAAAATTTACAAATTTGTTGGTACTCGCTCCGCAAGATAGCATGGAAAATAGGCAATTACAACAGCTTGTAATAGTTTTGTAAATGAAATGAAAGAAAAGAAATGATCTCCAGTAATTCTTTTCTGTAAATATCTTGTGCATGGGCTATAAAATGCACAAATTTTTTTTCGCAATTCCTTACCAACAGGTAGCGAGCGCATTTGCTAGTATAAGGTTCAGAAAATACTGTGGAAAAGAAACAATAATATTGTTATTTGGAGCATTTGTTCCTGAAGAACTTCTGTCATGGCATGGTAAGGTTTTGAAATAATAGTACTGTCACCTAGACCTCGTCGTCGCGGCTGTGGGCTTCGGATCGGCAACGGGGAGCATGTAGGGTCGAGTCCTGCTGCTGTTCAAACTTTTCTTCAGCTGACTGTGGTGTATGATGTCAGACAAAAGTCTTGTCCGCTAACTTCCCTTTCTCTTGTCCCGGAAGAGTGTTCATCGATGGACGTCATCCCTCAGATACGTGACGCGTCTTAGCTATCTGTCTAGTCTACACATGTAAATTAGAAAAGAATCATACAACATTTCTTGAATTAATACATTGTTATTAACGTCCTAAACCAATTGACAGGCTTCTACGGACGGAACACCCAGTTTTTGCTGAAGTGAATTCGGAACCAGTCCGTTCAATGGACCCCCATCAGACTCGGACCCCCGAATACGTGCACACAAAGTGAGTGTGCTAACCTCTAGGAGAACTGGGGTTCTTACAACATTCCTGATTTTTTTTTTACATTTTTTCTTTATTTTAGAAGTGTTATAAACATATTGATTATTATATTAATTACGGGTTGTATAATAATTTGTAAAACTAATAGATTTATATCTATATCTAAAGTAATTTTGAATGCATTTTATAACTTTTGACTATCTGTTTGACAATGATGTTGTTTTTCAAATATTTAAGTGTCTTCCCCTTCCCTTAAAAAAAATTCGTAATTTAAAAATAAAAATCTTTAAGAGATGGTGCTTAACCTTATCGTTCATGTTTCCATCTCTTCCACAAGCGGAGCACCTTTTCAAAATATGAAGGATTGTCCCCTAATTCCATAAGGAATTGTAAAAAAAAAAAAAACTCATACTCCACTATAATTAGTTTTAATTGGCATTCTTTTAATTTGATGTGTTTCTTTCTGTATAAAAGTTTTGTTCGAGGACAATTTTTTTCTCGAAAGGGGCGAGATTTCGTCCCCAAAAAAATGTACGGGAGGAAACAGGGGAATTTTGCTCTAGATTCGAAGTGTAAGCCTGTAGACCTGTCATGGCTCCGTTTGTAAACTAATTCATTCTTGCATGCAATTTGTACTACGAATATGTATTTGTAATACAAAGACAGACAGAATTGTAACCTACACAAGAACGAAAGAACAGCGGATGTAGAAACCATCCATTCATTCACGTTTTTTTGTATTTATATTTATACGATAAAATATTTTTTAAAAAAACATTAATTGCCGCAAGCAACATTCTTCTAGTCCTCACAACATAAATGTGAAATTTAAAAAGTTCCCAGAGAATTCCTTTAGTTTTTATTCTTAATTCTACTTCTTTAGTTTTTATTATCTTCTTCTTTGCAGCAACAAGTATTTTATAAACAGTAATGGTTGAATGATAAAGTTTAGGTTTTATTTTCTTCCTTTTTTTGTTTTACTGACAGAGAGATAAAAAAAATAGTATGACTGCTCCTAGTTTCAGGAACTAACCCACAACAAAAATTCCATCTGAAAGCAACAGCACCTATACAGCTTTTAAAAACTAAGGCTTCGTGATTCGTGTTGGACTACAGCAGCAGATACATCAAAGGTAACTCCTGTACTGCGAGGCCAGAGGCATTGGAATGTTGCCGAACATGTAATAGAGGGCAGGAGAAGCGATGCGAGGGGGGGAGCTAAGTGTAGCCAGTGATATTGGGATAGCTTGGCGGATCATGTCTTCCACATTTTTATTTTTTCTTAAAAGAAAGAAACAAAATAAAGAAGTAAATTGACGGCTAGTTTTGTCTTTGTTTCCATCTTGCATAAAAATATTCTGACTCGTTTTATTCTTCTGTTACTCACATAATGTGCACTCTCATTGAAATTTAACTTATTCCTGTTTCTTAACAAACAAAAGACAGTAGCTAATTTCCCTGACAATTACGTGTAGTGATGAACAAAAAGGTCCTGCCTTAAATAGATGTCGCCTGTGTCGCTTTCTTCTTTTTTTTTCCATAGAAAATAATAAACGTGAAAGAAAAACTAATCCGAAAAGAATGGACAGAAATCCACTAGCACACAGCGCTATCTAGCTACCACTACTTGCAGCTGCTGCCTTTCTGAAAATTTTCATATTCATGGTTTCTCTGTTATGGTTCAAGGTCGTTCAATGGGGAAAAGAATTTTATACGCCCGTTTCGAATACTTTGCGTGCAAAGAACTCGTCGAGTGGAAGAATGTACTACGTAAAAAGGATCTTCATTTGAAGCTAAAGAACATAGCGTTAACAGGAGAAAACATAAATGCAGATAATGCACAATATTAATATTACGTTAGTGTTTTGTTACAAATTAATTTTCCTTTGTTTTTCGTTCGAATCAAGTAAAATCGCAACGCATTATTATCTTGTCAATAATAAGTGAAACACTGCTACCTGAAGCCCTAAACATTTAATAAAACGTGCAAGACAGTCTACCATCGAGCTCTACGTAACGATACTGGAGTGACTGCTTACTGTTGAAAGACAGAAGCGAGAGCAAATGTTTAAAATCGTTTGTCCACTTCCAGTCTAATACAATGTGGATCAAATTTTTAGTTCTAACTCAGTTTTATATGTTTCTTATCGCGGTGTGGCCCGTTTTTTGTTTAAGTCTTAATTTCTGAGTTATTCATATAATTGTATACCGTGCTCTGTACACACCACACACACACACACACACACACACACATATATATATATATATATATATATATATATATATATATATATGTATATATATATATATATTCAATGTCCAAGTTGAATGCGCAAACGACTCAAAGATTGAGAGTCACACAAAGAGCAATGGAGAGGTGCATGCTAGGAATAACCAGAAGGGACAGGAAGAGAAATGAATGGATTCGCGCACAAACAAAGGTAGAGGATGTAATCAAGACTGCGAAGAAGATGAAGTGGAGATGGGCCGGTCACATAGCTAGACGAACAGATGGAAGGTGGACGACAAATGTACTACAGTGGATTCCTAGAGAAAAGAAACGACCGAGACGACGTCCAAATGTAAGATGGGTAGATGAAATCAAGCGTTTTTCAGAAGCTACATGGATGAGGATATCAGCAGACCGAGATATGTGGAAAGAAAAGGGGGAGGCCTTCATCCAGCAGTGGATAGAAAACGGCTGAATATGATGATGATATATATATATAGAAAATACTGCTAATAATATTTGTTTTTTGCAAAAAAAATAAGACAAAAAAACACAGCACAGCGATATCAAGCGTGAAAAAAACGAGTTATAACCAAAATTTTGGTCCATACTGGTTTAGACTGGAAGTGGGCAACCGTAATCAAGTGTCCTATCCAATCCCTGGCTTCATATATACATGAAATTTTCAATGGCAGCAGTCTGTGTAGTATCGCTTTTAGATACAGGTCACTGCAGTCTACTAACTATGAAACTCAACAAATAAACTTTTTGAGTTTGTCCATTTTTTCTCTTTAAAGGTAGAATTTGACGCTAATGTTTGTGATATCATAAACCACATAGTATGAATTTATCTTCAAATCCGAAAGTACCTAAAATCTATTTCAGAGAGTTTTTACAATTAATTGTTGACTACAAGCTTAAAATTGTAATCTTGAGTTTTTCTGACGTGACAGAATAGACATTTTAAGTTTTTCATTTATTTATTTATTACTTATTTTTTCGATGGAAACACGGAAACTTCATTACCATGAATTACAAAGGAATTTTGGTTATATTACAGTTTAGTGGTAACTTTCATCAGACATGGCAACTCACTTTTTTCCCTGGTTGAAATTATTTTTCATGTGATATGTTTGAAGGCATCATATTAGTTAAAGCTTTTACAGAAGGCACGTCAAACACGCAGTTCAAAGATGAATTTGTCATTTGAAAAATGGTAGGTTTGTCTAGTACTTGTTTTTTAAAGTTTGGAAAGCAGTATATTTACTTCACCAATTGTTTCAGTGTCTATATCTGTTTCTGACAGCAGTTTTTACTATGTCACGTATAGTACTGTTACCATTACGTAGCTTGAGAGGCCTCAGTACCTGTGAGTGTGTGTGCGTGTGTGTGTGTGCGAACTATCTGAGATTTTGACATTGTTTTTTTTAGCTGAGAAATTAGAATACCCGTAATGGCGGACTTCATACGTCTATACAATTACGTAGGTGCTGTGGCGAGCTTCAATAAGTCAGTCACTTGTTTTAACAAGAGCATTGAATTTGTTCACAGGAATCACATATCTTGGAAGCTCAGCAGAAGAGAATTATCGTTAGAAAAAAAATAGACTGAAACACATATGACAATTTTACATTGTTCAATCTGGTGATTTTTCTTAAAAGTTACAATAGAACTCTAATCAAGATACAGCACGTTCTGTGGCAACCAGAAGTGGCGCTGTAAATCATTCCATCAATCAAGACAACGTACCGGAATTACACGTAACCACAGAAATATTTAGCGCTTGCTAATGACCAAAAAATAAAATTTTGCTTAATGATAAAACAGGGTAAAATTCAATACAATGACAATGAATTTTCGGTATTAGGTTTCCTTGATAACGAGACAGGTCGAATAGTTAACACGCTCGCCTTCTGTGCGCGTGGTTCCTGGTTCAAAACAGGTGGTGCTCTATTAAACGGGCTGGTCCGAAGCCTACTTTACCAAAATCTATAGGTCCTAAATTCTCAAGTTTGCTTAGAACATTAACGACAGTTCAATTAGCCTTAGTAACAATTAATCCTTCAAACTATAAGAAGTAATGCTAGCGTAAGTAGCCTCAGAATAATAATTAGTTTAACAAATAGTCCAATTCGCTACACTGAAGCAACGTGGCATTCTTGTTCAATAAAACGTTATAGCTTTAGTGTCCTACAACAGCCCGTGCTAGCAGTCCCGACATTTTTTTTTCTTACGAGAAATGTAAAAGGTTAAACGGCATCCTTTGTTTATCCACATTTTTGTAAAGCATATAATTCACTCTACGCTGAAGTCACTAAACTAACCCACATATTGGAAGCTTTGAGAATAACATCTAAAACCAAACTGTAACACAAAGTAGCAGCAGTAGAATTAGCGTTTAAATTCCTAAAATTACTCGCACGATGTAAACTTTATTATATATGATAACGTTTCAACCGGAGTATGAAGAATGTTGGCGAGAGATCTTGTTTGGTGAAATGGTGCTACTTTTTATATATGAGTATGTGCGTATAACAGTGAGTAAGTGTGTGTGTGTGTGTGTGTACTTTTTTGTGTATGTTCTTTTTTTTAAAAAAAAAAAAGGCAGAAAAATGAAGAATAAATAAAAAAGACATACATGCGTGTCTGAACAGTAACGTAACCACCCTTGTTAAACATACTTCCGCGTAGTTGTTCGAATGAGTTTTAGAGTTAAAATTATATATTATCCAGAAATTATTTTACTTTGCTTGCTAGTTGCTTTTACCTCAGATTCTTTTCTCAAAACTATGCGAAATACATTCTTCAGTTTATATATTTGCAGCATATTATTCAAACAGCCTTTGCGTGTTTTCATTCCTTTTTTTCTTAAGAGACAATCTTTCTTAAGAGGCAGTTACAATGTGTTTGTCCTTTGCCGCGATTATGCAAACAAAGCGATAGCCAGAACGGTTTTCTAGAAATTTCGAAAGGCATAGAGGTCAAAACATTCATATCAAGGGTGCATTTCAGCCCTGGTGGCAGCAGGGCATGTTTTGTTTTGTTAAAAAAATAATAATCTGTCTACATTGTCTTTTCTGATGAGCCATTCTGTTTGATGTTTTATTCAATTAAATCCTTTCATGTTTGATGTTTATCCAACTAAACTCTTTCATGTTTGATGTTTATTAAACTTTTTTTTATGTTTGATGTTTATTAAACTAAACTCTTTTGTTATATTTGATGTTTATCCAACTAAACTCTTT
>JAGDQP010003254.1:410-15909 GCA_022664845.1 Lepisma saccharinum
AATAATGTTGTACTGTCAAACTAAATTTCATTATTCTAGCGGCAGCCGTTTAGGCTGTGTATTCTTTAAAATTTTAGGGTTGGCGGCCATTTTGAATCCAAAATGGTCACTTTTTCAAATTTTTAAAAAGTTTTCTTAATTTGCTATCAATGATGTAGTTTCATACCAAATTTCACTGTTCTATCTTTAGTCGTTTAGGCTGTGTATTCTTTGAAATTTTAGGTTTGGCGGCCATTTTGAATCCAAGATGGCGACCTTTTCAAAATGTCGGAATTTTTCCTTTATCTACTTATCATCCTCTACATTCATACCAAATTTCATGTTTCTAGCTTACTCCAAACACACTAAACAATATGATGAGTGAGTCAGTCAGTCAGTCAGTCAGTCAGTTAGCCTAAAATGTGCAATTTCAGGGGTCCACAACTAGAACATAGTTTGAGATACGAATATGAAATTTTGTACATCTGCACGTATTTACCATATCTCCTTAACGGCAAAAGCTCATATTCCTATCTTTAACATCTTTTTTCTTACGTGGCCCCCAAATCGTCGATTTTGCCATAAACTCATGTTCCTGTATAACATGCTTCTTGCAGTGCTGACGTTTTCTGACGTGAAGAACTTGGCTCATGCACTGCCGTGCATGTTGATATGGACGGGAAGGAAGGAGGACTACGCCCTCAAACAGCCTTAATTTTCCTCGTGGAAACAAGGTTTGCTGTAGTTTTTATATGATGCGATATCACTGAACCTAGAAAACAACGGTTCATTATTAAAATTAATAATTATTGCTTACAAAACACAGCAGCAGCTATAATTTCAAATGAAGGCGTGACACGTTGTACATTGTTTAATTTAAATTATAAGCTTCGCTTGTCTTGTTTATCACATATTAATCGTTTATTTAATTTCGATAGGTGGATGTTCGAAATTCTGTTATGGCCCAAGTTGGAGGAGAAAATGTATATCTATGTTATATGGGCAAAAGCGTAGGAAATATTAGATTATGTTTCCCCTAAAAGTTGTTCCATTTTCAGTTCTTGTTCCAGAGAAGATAAAAGTTATTCCACTTTCCATATAAAATTTTGCAGTTGACGCCCGGGATGGGTAAACCCGGAGTACTGATACTAAAAATATTACCATTGAGTTTGCCATATTCAACTTAGTTACCGACGTTTTCATTTCAAAGATCTAGGTGAAATACGAGCTGAGTTATTTGAGGTGATAGTTTGACATGCCATACTATCGTTCCAATAATAACTTTCTGTCGTAGCTGCCAAACTGTAGGAAGTATTACATTATGCTTCCTCTAAACGTTGTTCCATTTTCATTTCCTGTTCCAAAGAAGTAAAAAGTTACCCACTTTTCGCTTAAAATTGTGAAGTTGATCCCCGGTACGGGTAAAACATGCTAAATATAAAAGCCACGTTTTACTTTCGCTGAGCTTTTTTTTCTCTACTCACTAGGTTTGACTACGTGTGACAGTGTACCACACACTGGATTATACAGCAACTAGTGTGAGTGGTCGGCAAAAAACTGGAGGTGACTTCTCAGATTACTAAGGAAGACCAATGTTGAGGACCCATTTAGTAGGAGCTCCCTAAAACATAATTGTAAAATTATTATGTGTAGCAAGAGGAAAATCTCCGCTTGATACTTGCTATACAAAACACATTTTACTCTGCATTAACGGAGACTGAAAGTAGATAGAAATGAAAACCAATGCATAGAACCAACTGACTCAAACTACTGGATATACTCAAAAATATTGAACTACTATAGCAAAAACAACAACAAAACTCAAGGTCTACCACAAAGCCCTTGTTTCCCTGAAACTTTCGTAGAGATCTTTAAGAAGATAAGGGACAAGATTATAAAGTCAAACGGCCACAACGTCGAAACGCAAAAAAAAGGTGATACCGTCGAAATAAACTGACAAATTGACAAACAAAATAGCCAAAACATCTAAATACAGGAGTCAGACATTCGTTTGATAAAGTGTTAGTGTTCTTAACAATATAAGAGAATTTAAAGACATTTCACATATTTTAAAAGAAAAGATACATTTAGGGCGTAGGAAGAATAAGGGTGGCTAATAAAAGCGTCTTTGGCAGACATTGTGCATTAAGACGGAATTAGAGACAAGAGAGGAAGAGCAATATTGACATGTGAAAATTAAAGAACATAAACATGAACTCAGGCAGACTTTTACTAATTTATTTACGATTGATGGGTATCTAGATACATAATTCGCACTCAATTACAAGAATAGTTTCGTGGAAAAGCTGAATCAAATCAGCATAATGACAATCAACTCGACATACATTAAAGTTTGGGTAGTTGTATAGTTTCTGGAGATGAAATCGAAAAAAAATGTCTACAACAAGTATTGGTGAAAGAATCACTACAAATCTCATAACCGAGAAAGAAAACAAGAGACACACTAAATTCTGATTAAGAAACCATCAATCAGACTGATGTGTTGGGGTTGGTTGTCACTACCATTCATCGTCTGTCACCTTGGAGTTCGACATATCTCTACCAGTGGATCAAATGCTCTTTTCTCTCGCCTCACACTACTATTTTTTGTGACACTAACGTACAAGTTAACAAATATGCGGGAGTCTTGGTCACTGATCTTTTATTGTAAGGAGTAAACAAAACAATATTTTCACTGTAAAATAAATATGTTTAAGCTCATTATGTTTTCTTCTCCCTTTTTAAAAACATATATTGAGTGAAATTATTTTATCTACTTTTACCACAAAAATCAGAAGTTTCGCGGGACACCTAGCAAATTTCGCAGTACAATAGTATGCTGCGATACACCTGGTGAGAACCACAGACGATACTTACATTGCTATTTCACATCGTTTAATACGATTTGGCATGCACAATACACTAGATGGAGTAAAGATATGAGAAAACAGGCATACACTTTCTGGCGGTAAAGTCAAAATAGTAAATGTTTTATAATTGCTTACTTTATCCAACAATGTGAAATTAAATACACATCTTTTACAGTTAACTTTAAATCAAATGGTTTCAAACAAATAAATGTAACAAAATAGGAACTGGAAAACAAATTTAGAATTTACTCCTTAATATCTTAAGGGGTACACTCAAACCTGGGACCTCGTACACTTGCGTAGTCTGTATGACTATATGATTCGCCACTGCCCAAAGATTTTTCACATCAGAAACAAGACAGCGTATTTTATTTAGTCTAATACCGCAATTGAATATCATTGTTGCAATACCGAAATTTAAACTTCTGCAGCAACAATACAATATAGTTCCATAGAGAAACTATAGTGGATCTCCCCTGTTAAAGATAATTTAAATTTAGTACAATGTCTATTTGCTCTCAATGATGTTTTTCTTCGTGGGAATTCTCTTGGTAAGAACTGTAGGATGTTATTGTTTGCACAGTTTAGGCATTAGATCTTCCCGCCATCAAAGAAACCGTTTTTGAATTATAATTTGTAGATGTTCTGGTTGGTAGATGACACGACAAACAAGCATAATATTCTGGATACCTTGATTTCGCCTAATAGATATGTATGTGTTGAATATTGTAGTTTTGTGCCACATACTTATCACTAACTGTTACTAGGTACGTGTGTTTCTGCTTTATGAACGGTAACTTTTAATTGAGAGGTTCCCCAGCAGAGAATATGTTGAGCGTAATTGTTGTTAACTCCAATTTCATCCCATGGAAGACAATGGCAAATCAAAGTATGTTCACTTCTTCGGGTTCATTCGGACAACAAACTTCTTTCTGGAGAAATGCATCCACCAATCCTGACTTTAATACATATCTTGGCTTCTGGCATGTGTTACATATTAACTTTTTCTGAAGTTGTTTACTTTAAGGGAAAGGCCTTTTTTTGGATAGATATCAATTCTACACTAGGGTGATTCAAATTGGGAGGTTAATTTTGATTTTCGGAAAAATATTCGGGACACCCTGCCATTAAGTTCTTTGCATCAAATTACCAATTCGTGTGAAATTTCGACTCATATGATTAAATTTTAGAGGTCGCTACCAGCGATGAAATTTTTTTCTTAGATTGAAAGAAATATACAGTTGGACATTATTTTACTGAAAGAGGGATTTACAGTATTTCCTAGGTTTATAAAAAAAATACTGTCATCAAGGAAAACTTGAAGATGCACACAAACGGTACTCAACTCACAGTTATTTGTTTTTACATCTATTTTGTCTGTACTATTTCACCACACATTAGGTACTGCTTTTGTTCCTCGTACTTTGTGTGGAGTTTGTTGTATTCTTCCATTAAGGCAACGCCACGTTCAGCCAAGTCATTGACAACCTTCATACACCTCACTGTTTTCTTAACACTAACAAACTCTTCATTTGTATCCCAAGTAGCTGCATCTTCTTGGATAAAGCCAGATTGTAGTCTAGTGATGTCAAAAAAAAAAATTGTGTTTTCAGAAGCAAAGCTTTCTAAGTTTCTTTCATCAATGTTATCTGGATGTAATTTTGCACGCTTGCGAGAGCAGATATCACCTTTTCTATTCATAGCAGCAACTATGCTGTTCTTCGTTTGAATGTCAACAGCATCATCGAAAAGTGAGAGTGCAATTAGCTCCTCAGACAAATACCACAAATGATTCAGAAACTTCTTCAATGATACTTCTGCCAATTTCGGATTCATGTCTTTGTATTTTCTCAGTGATTTCTAAAATTTCAAGTCATTTCTTGGAGCAGAAACACAACATTCAGCTGTAAACCATGCTTTTACATAATTCATGATAACAAAAATACATATTTCAGTTATTCCCTTCTCTTCGTTTTCTGTCATCTTAAACTGGTCACGAAACATCCATATGTTGAGTGAATATATGGCTTTTGCCATTCACTTAGCGTGGTGAATACCAGCCGGTGTCCTGAAGGAAACTTTTTCTTTTGGCATTGCACCTAATATTGTGATAACGAGCTTAATAAATTCTTTGTAATCTTCCCTAGGCTGGTGCTCATTCAATTGATTTTCGCAGAAACTCAGAACATCATCCTTAATATTTCTTATTTGGTCTGACATATTATTATCAGAGTCAATACTTCGGTAGGATGGAGTAGAAATGTGCTTCCATAACTTCTTAAATCGTTGAAACAGCATGATTTCCGGAGCTGTAGAAGGACCAAAAGCTTCGAGAACTACGACTTGTAATACTATTTCCAGAATATGATGACGACAAGGCATCCATAGCAAATCCTTTTTAAGTTCTTTTTCAATTAGGACACATGCACCTTTTTTCAATCCTATGTTCACAGCTGTCGTGTCAAAGCACATATACCGTATATTTTCATGGATATTCCATGACAAAGCTGTTTAACACACTGCAGAGGATATGGCTTTGCCAGTTCCAGATGGTAGTTTTGGAACCCCGAGAAGTTGCTCTACCCCTTCTCCAAATACCAAGACAGGAAGACGATCAACTTTGGAATCCATCGTAATGTCCTCTATTAACTTCCCGTCCCAGTGAATGGCAAGCAGAACACCTGGCTGACTTTATAGATTCTGCAATTTTCTGCCTACTCTTCATTCTTTTCCGACGTATGGATGAGTAACTGATACTGTAATCAGTGGCAACAACACCTAGCTGTTCAAGTGTGGGTTTTAGAACAGCTGCAGCTTTACGGTCGCTAAGTTTAGCTACATCAAGACTGGTAACTAGATCATCATTCAAAATTACCCTTTAACGAGGTTGTGCAGATGTAGAGGGATCATTGGAATTAGTTTCTGTTCTATTTGATATATCAGGTTCTGACTCAGACGTAGTGATGACTTCATCGCTTTCTGATGACTCTAAAAGTTTCACTTTCTCTGCATTCTTTTGTATTTTTTCATACCCCTCTGTTTTTCTTCTCTCATATCGGAGTTTCTTTTCCATCGCAATTCTTTCCCTCTTTGCTAAAATTCTATCAACTCCCATCATTTTTCCACGTCTACCCTTCTCTCGCAGTGCAAGAAGGAATTGTTTATCTTCTTCAACAGTAATTTTATCTAATGCATTGGCATGCGCAATATCAAAAAGATTAAAGAGGTTTTCTTTCCATTCCACTTCCTTCTTCATCAAACTCTCCGATCGTTTGGCCATATTTTCTTTGTTCTTCTTTCATTCCTGCCACTCCTTGAAGATATTTAATATCTTACTTATCACATGCTGCTTCTTCCGTGTTGGTATACGAGCCTCTTCCCACTTGTTGAGTGCATGAATTGCAGTGCATTGGGCTGCTTCTTTCACAGATTTTCCTTTCATGTTCTTATAGTAGAAAAACACACATTATCTCTCTTGTAGAAGGCAGCTTAATTGGGTGTAAAGATGATGAAATATTACCAACTAATCAAACTTCAGTTTGCTTCCGTGTTGCAATTGTTGCTGTTTTTGCCATTGCTACTTTATCTGTTCAACATTAACTCTAAATAATGCTCAGCTGCTTACGAACCACAATATGAAATTGGTGTAAACTCTTAAACTATAAAATAATTCACAAGGAATCGCCACTTTTTTTTTATTCCTAGCCGCAGCTAGGACCCGTGCAGAGGAGTACACCCTCTATTGGAAAAGGGATATTAAGAGAAAGAAGTTCGGAAGGATTTGTGGATGGGCAAAGTGGTTTCGTTGTATTTTCTTTATTTTTTTTCAATTCCTTCTCTGGACATTATGAGTTTGTCTCATAATCATATTTTTGGTTGACGGAGGTAGATGATGATAATGGACATGAAGTGCTCTTTGACGTCACAACACGTGGGTTCGTTAGTGAGACAAATGCTGGGTTATCTTCTGTTCAGGGGTTACTCTGAACTAATGAGAGACAGTATGGACCCTGTTAGTAGATGAATATTACTGTGCAAGATATGATGGTGCTATAAATGCGGGAGTGTTTGGGGGATGAAAGTTGAGAAGGATGTCATCATCAGCATGATCCGGCGGAATAGTGTGATGATAGAGGGAAACGAGAAGCGAGATAGGGGTATGGACGAAGGTTGTTGTTGGTTGTACTGCGACTATATCGTGTAGTGTTTCGAAAAGTAATGGGTGATGAGATTCGAGGTGTTGACGTATGTACTTCAGTCGGAGCTGTTCAAGGTGATAAAGGATATGTGGGAATGGAGTACGATCATATAGTTCTGCTGTTGGGCTCGGTAATCTGATGCGGAATGCTGTTCGCAGTGCGTGTCGTTCTAGTACTTTCACTTTGTGGTAGAAGAATAAGGTTGCTGAAATCCAGGCGGTGAAGCCATAGGTGAGTACGGGCCGTAGGAACACTTTATAATTGTTAAGTAAAGTTTGCGATCGTAGACCCCAAGTGGTGCCGGTTAACCGTTTCAGAAGATTAAGCCTATTGTATGCTTTGGATGCGATATGACTTAAGTGTGGTCGCCATGTCAGGTAGTGGTCAAAGATGATTCCGAGATCAGTGACAGTTTTGGTAGGTTGAATTGGCGTATTATGGATGGTGATGGATAAGCGATTAGGATTTCGATGGACACGCGTGCGGCGATTTGGTGTGATGAAAACAATGGCTTGAGTCTTATTTGGATTGATTTTGAGTCTCCACTTATCGCACCAGTCTGTAAATCGTACTATTGCTGAATTTAAAGCGAAATTGATCTGCTGGATGGTTTTGGCTTGGGCAAGAAATGCTGTGTCGTCAGCGTACTGGAAAAGTTTAACATTTTCAGGTAAAGTAGGCATATCGGCGACAAACAGTAAATATAGAAGGGGTGATAATGCAGAGCCTTGAGGAACTCCTGTGTGGAGGAAGATGGGATGAGAGAGCGTGGAATTTATGTTGATGTAGGAGAGTCGGTTAATGAGGAAGTTGAATATGAAACGGAGGTAGCAGATAGGAAGGCGAAATGAGAGGAATTTGTGTATGAGTTCTTCGTGCCAGACTTTATCGAAGGCCTTTTCCAGATCGAAAAGCACCAGGCATGAGGGTTGAGATTTATTGTAATGATGAGTGATTAATGTTGTGAGTCGTAGGAGTTGGTCATTAATACAGTATCCAGGACGAAAGCCAGCTTGAGTGGGAGGAATTAGGTTGTGGTCATTGAGGTGTGTATGTAGGCGGTGGGCGAGGATTCTTTCAAGGATTTTGCTGAAGATGGGAGTTAGTTGTATGGGGCGGTATGAGGAGACTGAGTCGGGAGGTTTGTGAGGTTTTAGGAACATTAAGGTTTTTGAAGTTTTCCATTCTGCGGGTATATAGCCGGTGCGGAGAGTAAAGGTATATATAATGGAAAGGAGATGGAGGAGGTTGTAGGGAGCTTCTTTGAGATGTCAATAGGATATATTGTCCATACCTGGTGCGGTGTTACGTTTGTGAGTGCTGATGTGGGTGATATCGTCAACAGTGATGGGTGCAGTGAGTGGGTTATTTACAGGAAGAGTGTGGGTGGGGTTTGGCTGTAAATGAGGAGATGATAGATTGAGTCTGTGAACTGGATGATGACGTTGTGTATGAGTTGGTTGGATTGGGGTGAAAACCTCTTGGAGGTGTTCGGCAAAGGCTTCTGCTTTGTCAGTGTCAGTATGTAATGGTTGGTTGTTATGAATGAGAGGATAATGTGTTTTAGTATATTTGCCTGTGAGTACATTAAATCGTTTCCAATACTTCGTGGGATGATGAGTGGCGTCAAGGTTATTGCAGGTTTTAACCCATTGTCTGGTTTTGTAGGCTTTGAGGTAGTTTCTGACTGTACGTTGGAGCTGACGGTGCAGGATTTTTGGTGCGTTGATAATCTTTGTAGAGTTGTCGGGATCGGGTTATCAGAGCAAGGTATTGAGGAGGTAACTTGGGTCTTGATGGTATGGATGTGGAGGTAGGGATGACATTTTTTGAAGCTGTTTGGAGTGTGGTTGTAAGGTATGACATACAGTGATATAGATCGTGTTCGGTCTCGGGAGATGACAGGTTATCAATTTGTTCTGTTAGATAGGTGCGATAAGCGGTCCAGTCGGCTTTATCATATCGTAATGTAGTGCGTGATGGTGGTGGATTTTGTTGTCGGTGTTGTCTAGGAGTGTCTATAATGAGCTTGATAGGTGCGTGATCGCTACCGATGAGATCAAGTACGTCTACATGATGGCGCGTGTTTAGATTTGTGGAAATGATAACTGCATCCGGTGTTGTGTTTGAATCTGGACGAGTTGGCTTGGGTAGTGGGATGATGTTGCCAGTAGTTTGAGTGAGAATGAAATTTCGAAAGTGATCTTTTTCTTGTTGAGGTCGGCTGTGAAGATTGAGATCTGCCATGATGATAAAAGTTCGAAAGTTATTTGATATGTAGGTGAAGAATGAGTAAGGTATGGCGTGACCAGGTCGGATGTAAATGGTTGCTACTGTGACACAGAGGTTTTGATAGAATAAAGTTGTTATGAGATACTCTGGTAGGTGAGGTAGTTGTGGATTATGTTGTCGATGAGGAGTATTCGGACTGAAACCTATGGCTACACCGCCGTTCGTTCTTTGTGCCGGTATGGAGTTGTCATGACGTATGAGGGTGTAACGTGGTATTTTGCTAGTCCGGCGCTTGTTGAGTAGAGTTTCGTTTAGAAGGAAGGCACTGACATTTTCTTCTAGTAGTAGATGTTCGAAAAGGATTTTGTTTGTTGGTAGAGATCGAATGTTCATGAAGAGAAAAACTAAAGCCATGAATGTGAATATCAATAGAAAGATAGATGAGGATTTAAACTTCTGTTTCATAGGCTGTTACATGAAAGTGTGCATATGGTCCAGAGTATGTTGCAGTGAAACTGACATTGAGAATGGAGCGTGCTGTGTATTGGATTTGATGTAGTGCATGCTGTCTTTGGAAAGGATTGATGTTCTGCAACGTTAATGTAATTAAGGCTAGCAATCTCTCGATGGTAATTGGTGCATTGATGGAGGTGATCGGCTCGCTTGATTGTTCGACTGGTTGTGTCCTGATTGGTACTACTAGTTCCGGTTTTGTGGCTTCTGGTGCTGGTCGTGCTTTACATTTATAGCTGAATGTCGGATGTTGTTCGTTACACGTATTGCATTTTGGTGGAGCCTGCATGTTTCGACAAACTTTGGTAGAATGTGGACCTGAACAAAAGGCGCATTTCGGTTGATTCTGACATTTACTTGTCGGGTGTGAATTATAGAGTTGACACTTCTCGCACCGAACTGGCAATGGCGGTGGTGTGTGCAATGGTTCTACCCGATATCTGCGTCTGTAGATGTAGGCGCCTGCTGCCAGTAATGAATTGATGGTGTCCTGTGCATTGGTGAGTACTCTGACGATGTATGTAGGACCTGCGTTACTCATGATTCGGATGCATTTGATGATGGAATGACCTTCTGCTCGGAGTTCTTCTTCTATCTCTTCGATGGTGAGTGATGGTTTTATCCCACGAATGATAACTGATAGAGATGGTGCTTTGCGTGGTGGTGGAGGTTGTTTTGTGCGTCTGTCCTGTAGAACTGAGAGTTGAGCTGCTTTTCCGAAATTTTCAAAGCTGTGCTTGTTGAGTATTGTTTGTGCCAAATTGCAATCCTGTGATTTGAAGATGATGCCATTTTTTGTGAATTTGATTTCTGAAATTGATGATCGTGTTACATACTCGATGAACTGTTGAAAAATCTGTTTGCTGTTTTTTAACTTGCTATCGTAGTTAGTGAGCAGGAAGGCATGAAGTTGTGGTTTGTGAGCTGAAGAAAACTGGTCTTGGTTGTCAATTTTTATAGCATTTTCATCTGATGATGTGCTTAACGTATGGTGCTTCTTGTGAGGATTAGCTATGGTTGATGAATACGAAAGTGGTGAGCGAGACCTGGAGCGGTGAGGTGGAGAAACTTGTCGTTTGTCTATGGTAGTTTTGTCCATGGTGCGACGTGATTTGGCGATCCTGTCTAACGATGAATATGGTTGTGGTCCTGGCACTACTGGAGGTAATTTATGCTGAAGTTGATTATCTGGTGGATCTGCCATGATGATGTTATAAACATGAAGCTACAATGAATGATCAGTCAATGTGCAATGACTGCCAAAATCTCAGACTAACTCGCTCCCTCCGACACTGACTAGTGCCGTCAATCCTATTGAGGCAGTACGTGTGCTAATCTCACTCGTGTGTATACTACACAAGATCCTCGTGAGCACATTAACAAACCCCAGCTAGGCTAGGTCAAGTTGTGGAATCGCCACTTTTTTTTCTCAAACCTTTAAAAGCAATTTTTAATTTTCTGTTAAATATGATTAAGTATGACTTCAAACAGAGGAAACAAGGTCCTTCCAGATGACTAAACTTATTCAGTACTGCGATCCTGTATTATTTGCTAATACTTGACCGAGTTGTAACAGCAAATAATATCATGTGATGTACTGCTGTTACAAAAAATAATAAATTACACACATGCCATCTAGCGAGCAAATGCACTAACTAAGCAAATAATGTATCTTACACAGTATTTTCCCAATATCTTTAATGCCCGGTAGTGACTTCTAAAAGTTATTTAAATGGGATAAAAATTATACAACATTAGTTTTACATAAAAGAGAAGCTACTGACAGGGGTGTCCCGTGAAAAATTCGAAACTTCATTTTTTTTAATCACCCTTTTGTACACATTAAACTGAATATTCATTTATCTTGTTTATTCTGAAATGAATTTCCTTCATCATTTCCGTGATTTGAAGGTTACTAACTTTGTGAGCCTGTGCATGGTCAGGGTACGAGTTTGCAACCCTGAACTATTCATACACACTATGGTTGTATGGCGTAAAAAGCGCGACTACAAATACCGCGACGTTTAAAACACCGACGCAATAAAACAACGACGAGTGAAAAGAGCGATGTACAAAAACAGCGACGCACAATACAGCGATATGAAAACTGCGACGCCTAAAACAACTACAGGCAAAAACTGTTACATATACAAAGCGCTGATAGATAGAAAGAGTGAACCAAAAACCGTTACAGAGAAAGAGCTGCGACGCAAAAAGCAGCTAAAGCCAAAAAGAGCAAAGCGGAAAACCTCGACAGACAAAAATCCCGAGAAGCAAAAACCGCGACAGGGAAAAACCGCTTCGTATGAAAAGAACGACAGAGGAAAACCGCGACGACAAAGCAGCGACCCAAAAACCACTCTGCGTAAAAGCAACGACAAAAACCGCGACAAACAAATCAGTGACCCAAAAACGTGAAGCGAAAACCACGACAGGCAAAAACAGCGACGTACACAAACCATGACAGACAAGTCAAATACCGCGACAGGAGAAAAACTGTGGCTCAAAAGGCAGCGACTGGCAAAAACGGTGACTACAAACACCGCAACACGCAAAAGTTGCGACAGACAATAATGCCGACTCACACAAACCGATACAGCAAAAAGATATTCAACGCACGAAGCAGCGATATCGAAAAACCGCGACAGGCCAAAATAGCGACAGACAGAAACTGTGACAGACCAAACCACATCAGCAATAAACCGCAACAGTTAACAACAGCGGTTGAAAACACCCGACGCACAAAAACAACGACAAACGAAAACTCCGACGGACCTAACAGTGACTCGAAAACCACGACAGGCAAAAACATTCACAAACAAAATTAGTTATAAAAAAAGCGACCCCTAAATACCACGACGCTCAAATCCAGCTATAAACGAAGAGCGGGACGCTGAAAACAGCGACCCGCAAGCAGCGACAGGCGAAAACAACGAATGCAAACCACAATATCCGAACAGTGACGAACAAAACAACAGCCCAAAAGTCACGAAGCAAAAAATCTACGACAAACAAAACCGTCACAAACAAACGTAAAGCTGCCTACACCAAAGGAACTTAACGAATTAAACACAAATTAATGTTTCCTAGGCACAATCAGGCACAAGCGAAGCAAAAACGATTGGCCTTAATGTCGTCTCAAAATTAAAATTTTAGCCCAATTAGAGCGCGAAGCCCATACCTCCCATATTAACTCTCTTATAATTTAGCGACAAATTGATTTTTTGTGGCATAATCTAGTAGAACTGAAGCGGAAACGATTAACATGAATTAAGTTTCGAAATTTACATTTTCGACCAATTTAGTGGTGAAGCTAAGGCCAGAGTTGAGTGTCGTAAAATTTTGGCACGATTTGAGCACAAACGGAAATAAATTAGTTGTAATGTTCAGCAGAAACGATGTATAAATAGCTGTTATGAATTTCGATTTCAACATTTGTAAATTCAGCTAATTTGACATGAAGTTCGTCTCCTAAAAATTGAATGCCAGAAATCTTTGCGGCTAATTGAGCAAAAAAGAAACTTTCTGTTCTACTGTTCAACACGAACGATTGGTACCCATTTTGTTACAAAATTTAAATTTTTCGATACTTCGAGCATGAAAGAAATGTCGCATACCCATTTGACGAATTGAAGACAAATTAATGTTTCCACTGAACAATCCAGCACAAACGATTGGCGCAAATTTCATTGTGAAATTTACATTGCTAGTTAGGTTTCAATATTGACTTTTGTTTTAATTTCGAGCGTGAAGTTTTTCCCCAACTCAAAGAAATTAAATATCTCATATGTTTGTGACGACTTGAGCACAAGAGAAAGTTTCCACGACACAACCCGGCATAAACTTTGTTTTGAAAGTCACAATTTTGGCAAATGTTAGCTTAAAGCTGGCCCCCAAAATTGAGTATCGCATAATCTTGTAACGAATTGAGCACAAACGAAACTTTTTGTGGCACAAACGATTGCACTAATTTCGGTCGTTTGTGCAGTTCTTGAGGCTGCAGCTTCATAGAGGTCACGCGTTCCGGTTTAGTGTGTCACAGAATAAAACAAGTTAGTACTGCGATTCTACTGGCAATCGCCAAGGCTCCGGTCTCTTCACAGAATTTCAGGCACACAAACATTTATTTATATAAAACAGGTCGGCAACGCTGACAACTAGAGTGCTTAAGGACCTGAAAACCCATAGTACATTTCAATTGTTTCGAATAACTTATGCGACGTTTGGTGCGGATAGATATAACGATATGGAAATAAATTGATTATTGAATTCTTAAAGTGGTTGGGAACACTGACAATTGCGGCGCCTAATCATGATATCTAGGTGTCTGAACTAGTCAAGCCAAGACTTCTCCAACGACATTATAACTACGTCACTACTCCTTGTGGATCATAAGATATTTTTGGACACTATTTGACAACACTAACAGCGGGGTGCTTGGAGATTGGGACATCTACTGTACAGTATATTTTATTATGTTGAATAATAATTATACCAAGTTTGGTACTGTTCCAGTGTTAATCGCTTCAAGAAAGGCTGGAGCAGAGAATACTTAAACTTCTTTTTAATGAACCTTCAAAGCAGCTTTAATTTCTAGTTTTCAGTTCATCCAAGCTTCCTGACTCTATTTCGTGATTCTATTGCGTAAAGCCTCAATGAAAATATATATGTTTGTGTAAACAATCTATACCGGTACTATAAAACTACACTCCACACGTTCCCTCGATGAGTTTCAGTAGCTCATCAGTTTCAGTAGCTCATATGATGTTATATAATCCTAAACCTTTTTAGCTCCCCTCTTAGTGTAGCTAACAGGAAGGGACCCTATAACCAGCTTACTCCATTCGTCCGTCCGTATACAAAAAATATAGTATCATTAAGCACAACGTATAGAGAGATCGTTGAGATGTCATTGGAAATGATTTGGCTGGACTAGCTTAGAACTGAGCTGCTGAAACCGTTTTGAATGGTACAGTCGGTCTGCGTTTAAAATACTGTTTCTCTAAATATCTCCATTACATTATACGAATCTGCACCAAAATTGGCATAAACACTAGTCAATACAGTAGCAAAATACTGTTGATGTTACTGTCCCCGTCACCGCAGTTGTTAGTGTTGTCAATCTATTTTCTAAAAGAAAAACGAATTATTTCCATATTGTTAGACGTAGCATAAACATTGTTCGACATAATAAAAGTACTGTGGGTATTCCTGTCGCCAAGCATTCCACCTGCCAGTGCTGCCAATCTTTTCTAAACAATAATTTCTCAAATTGCTCCTATGTCGTTGCATGTAGCCTACCCGCATCAAACTTGCAGAAATGTTATTTGACATAATAGGAAAAATATTGCATTGCTCGTCTCCAAGGATCCCAGTTGTTAGTGTTGCCAACCTATTTTGGCCCCTTCCATCTGTTGGGACTCGACAGCTGACTTGAGATTTATTTTATCTTACACGTCACACCGAGAGTTGTGGCCAGTATAATCTCCCAAAATTTTGAAAAAGAGCTAAACTTTACGTAAAGTGAACTCATAAGGTAAATGAAAACGCTCAACGGGTTTTTTTGTAGACGGGCCTTGGAAACTAAAAAATAAGATCGTAAGACAAGGGTTTTGTGGTCTTTAGGGCCGTAAGACAAGTTTGAAATTTCGAGAAAGGGTAAAAATTAGGGTGACCAGACATAATCTTTATAAGAGTATTATAAAG
>JAGDQP010003254.1:16309-28954 GCA_022664845.1 Lepisma saccharinum
TATATATATAAGAGTATAACATATATACTCTTTTATATGTTAAAATGCTCTTTTCTATCCGAAAATATCTCCTATTATACACTTTTCCTTATCTTTATAACTTTCAACGCACATTGTAGTTGAATACCTTGAAAATTTATAAATTCCGAAAACATTATGAAAGAAATATACTTAAAAGTTAAATATAATCTAGTCCAATGAGAGAAAGAAGACACCTACTGGACTTTCTAATGCATTTTTAACTGTAAAGCTGTGCCAATATTACTTAAACTGGTGTGGCGTTTAGCCAGTTTTTCCATTGATATTTGGAGCATCTACTAACTTTTGGAAGAACGCTAGATGAACTCTGTCTATCGCGGAAGGTGTTTAGATTATGACGTAAGCTAAAAAAATGTAAAAGGAATAAAAATAGCAGCCTCTAATTGTTCAACGAATGAGAGATGTCGGAGCAGCTACGAATTGGAATATTATTATTTTTTAAATGGAAGGGAAGATAGATAGACAGGCTTTAACAACAGCTGAAGTTTCTATTCTACACTTGGAACTCCTGAGGACAAAATATAATAATGTTTTTCCATGTTATTTCTGCTTTATAGGCTATAACGTTAGCAGTTACAAGAATTCAACATTACTTTCGTATGCTACTTCCAGAGTACTTTGTTAAACTGACACCGCTTCATTTATGATATTGTCGAACTATGATGTCATTTGTGACGATGTTGCCGTTATTTTGAGCGACTTTATTTCGGAAAGTAGGCATAATTTTGAATTTCTTCAAGGGAGCTTTACTCTTGCTTTGATGTTCATAATCACCTCTGGAAGTTTGCACTATTATTTCAGGAACAGCCGCTGAAATAATGCTTTAATGCTTGTTATACCATCCAACAAATTTCATATAACCCTAAATACTGTATACTCTTTCCTATCCGAAACCATCTGCGATTATACTCTTTGCATTTTCTTTATAACTATTAAGGTATTTTGTAGTTGAATGTCTTGAAAATTTGTAAATTCTGAATACATTATACTTAAACATCACTAATTCTGACGAGGCAAGAGAGCACGTATTAGACTTTAAATTATATTTTTTTTTACTGTAACGCTGTACCAATATCACTTCAAGGAGAGTGGCGATTTATTATTTTTTTCTACTTATTTTGTAGCATGTACTGACTTTTCGAAGGACGTTAGGTTTTTGAGTCGCTGTTTATTTGTCATGGTTTTTGTCGCTGAGTTTATGTGGCGCATTTTTGGGTCATTCTTCTGCCATCGCAGTTTTCGTCTGCCACTCTTTTCGTACGTCGCGGTTTTAGTCTGTCGCATTATTTATCTGTGGCTGTTTCTGGCTGTAGCTGTTTTTTGTGCGTCGAGGTTTTTGGGTCGGGGATTTTGAGTAGCAGTTTTTCTGCGTCACGGGTTTTGTCTGTCGCGGTGTTGGTCATTCGGTTTTTGTGGATCGGTGTTATTGTCTGTCGCTGTTGATGCATGTCGCGGTTTTTGGTGCTTGCTATTTTTGTGTGTCTCGGCTTTTGTCGTCGCTGTTTTCATACGTCGCTGTTTCGGTGCGTCGGGGTTTTGTGAGCAGCGATTTTGACGTCGCGGTTGTTACTAGTCGCAGTTTTTGGGTCGCTGTATTGTCTGTCGGGGTTTTTATCGTCGCTGATTTTGTGTGTCGCGGTTTCCGTCTATCGCCGTATTTGTGCGTCATTGACTTTGCAAGTTCTTTGCTGCAGCTAAAGAACTATCACAGGGGCTGCTGTCATTCCCTTTTCTTGTCTTCATGAGTTGAAATTAAATGAAGGTTCTCTTATAGAATATATTATTCATAAAATATTAACAATTATGCTGTGTACCGTGCTAGCAGGATTGTGGGAGGTTATTCTCTCTTTCTTTCTAGTATTGTTTGATGACTAAGTGAGTAAACTTAACGTTATGAAATTAGTTTGAAATTTCGGAATTTGGCAGAAATTGTTGTTGGCAGAAATGCTCCACTAGTCGTATGAGAGCTGCTGTAATTGATACGCAATGGGTCACAAAAACATGAGAAAAAATATTAACTTACAAAGATGTACATAACAAATTTAGTTGGTTGTTACGTAATGTACTTTTCCGAGTAAATCCTTATTTCAGTTTCGTGGAAATGCGCAAATAGAGCACATACAATTTTACATTCCAAGCGTTAATTTTAGTTTATCTCTACTTTTCACAACAGTCGTAATTCAATAAAATAAAAGAATGGTTCACTGACGGACGCCTATCATAATACTGTAAATTGGTGATTACTATTTATTTCCTAGTCCTCATCTGATATCTAGTAGCAAGCGGGTGTATCGCTGGTTATTGTTCTGCATAGAATAAAGCATATGGATCCATCCGAGCACACAGTGAACCACAGCGATTACACAAATTAATAAACTTTAATGAGAACGGCGGAAGATTCGTATGAAAATTATCTCTTGTTACATTTGATTTTTGCGACGATTGATATGTGCCTCTTTGAATATATACAGGGTGGTAGGGAACTCCACCGAAATACTTCGGGAGGTGATTCCCGACAGTGAAACAAAAAAATAAACTCCTCTTGAACTTGTGTCCAGGACAGACAGTTTCGGAGCTACGAGGTGCCCAAAGCGTGGGAAAATGAACTTCAGAGGCCAATAGTTCAACAACTATGCAACGTAGAGAGTGTGGTTAAAAAATTAACTTAATTAAGTCATAGCTACTCTATTCAAAAATGCATGTTTGAAAACTCTGCAATGCGTTCGCAAGAGATTCCCCAAAGGAACGTAGGGAGTCCCGGATATTCTGTCAAGTAAAGAGACGTCACACGAGGCGTGAGTGGATAGGTTTCCCACCTGGTAACCATAAGTCGTTGTACCATCGCAAGATCTCAAAGAGATACGAAATGGTGGACACTCGTCATAGCCGCTATGTGTGGTTGCATAACCACCAGGTACTGATGGCGACCAACAAGGAAGTTGTGGAGATGAAGTGTATGTAGTGAATACACTTCGGGAAGTGATGCCATAAGTGAAAACAAGGAAACAAGTCCATATGAACATAGGTCGAAGAAGGCGGCGCGTGCCAGCAGGAACCATGCGACAGAGCGCCGCACACCGTCGGCGAAGTAGAATATCTCCCGAACGAATAGAAATATTGACGTCGGTCCAAAACAAGCGTAAGAAAATTATACCCAAGGGAAACGATGGTGCAAACCGAATGGAACAGAGGGAACTGCGCAAGGGGACTCCACACAAAAAGA
The DNA here is from genome assembly GCA_022664845.1 of Lepisma saccharinum. Taxonomy (NCBI): domain Eukaryota; kingdom Metazoa; phylum Arthropoda; class Insecta; order Zygentoma; family Lepismatidae; genus Lepisma; species Lepisma saccharinum. The sequence goes on from JAGDQP010003254.1 coordinate 19,572, forward strand.
AGGGGATTCACCAAAGCAGACATGGTAGGGGCATGGAAAATTGCAACCGACTGATGTACTTTGACGTGTTACGTTTGGCTTATGTACGAACAATGGGGTGAGAGCTGGAAAATGGAGATTCCCCACTGCAGCGTCGGGAAGAAATGCAATGGAACACCGCCGGACATGGTGTGTTGGTGCGCCGGTACCGCAACAAGCTGAGTAGACGCTATGCTAGTTACCGGGGCGATATCGCCCGTAAGGGGGGCGTTTGCGTGTCCGAAGGGATTGCTGGAGCTAAATGAGGTGAGTGAAGAGCCATAGGCTATTAAGGTGTGTGCGAGATTGCATTCGACGTGTTCGGATGTGGGGGAGGCACACAAACGTTCCTTTTAGTGTATGATGATTAAAAAGCCTTCAGCTAGGTTGGGGTGTCATACCTCGACCCAGTTCGTGGCTCGGTCTACGGCCGTGATTGCATGCGGCAGACACTAAGCTTGGTGTATTATAAGAATGGAAACCTTGTTGCTGGATCGTCGTCCAAGGCTTACGTTACGCCTTGTGCATGAGTTGATTGGCTTCGGAAGGGGAGCGAACAGGATAATCGCATTCACTCAACGGGACGAGAGGCTCGAAACTGTTGAGAACCACTGGACTAAGTAACCGCGGGGAGAACAACGGGGCTAGCAAAAAGGAACAATGACTGAACATGATGGCCTGTATGTTCAAGGACATTGCACAATCACAAACACAGGGCCATAGCTACTATACGGATAAACCACACTACATACGTACTCTGTAGATTTGCCGCGAAAGGGCTCTAAGTTGCCAGTCCATATCACTGCGATGCACAAGGCGTTAGTACTTAAGAGACACTGAGTGCACACCCAACAAACAATACATAGCCGATGAGAAGACCTACCTTGTCTGTCGACGTCCTCCGTGCAGTTGAAGTGGGTAACAACTACGTTGTATGTTGTGAAGCACGTTCATAGTATCGTGTGTTGTGACAATGGCCCATTACACCAATCAGGAACAGGCCGAGATGATTTTTGTGTATGGAGAAGCACATGGAAATGGTTTACAGGCGGCACGGTTATACAACGAACGATATCCCAATAGACGACAACCGCAGCATACAACGATTGCAGCGCTGTTTCGTTGGTTTTGTGAAACGGAAACGTTTCGCCCGACCATGTATGACACGGGAAGACCACGTGAGGAACGCACTCTGCATGCCGAAGAACGTATTTTACGACATGTGAAAAATGACCCACATGTAAGTTGCAGGGAGCTTGCCCGTCGGCACAATGTCAGCCACGAGAGGGTGTTGTCGATCCTTCATGCCAACAATTATTACCCCTATTACTTGCAAGGGGTCCAGGGTCTATCGAAAGGGGATTTTCGTCCCAGGCTGGACTTTTGTAATAAGTTTCTATATTTGGTGGCAACAACTGTCGGTTTTCTCTCCTCCATTTTGTTCTCGGATGAAACCCAATTTGGGAGGGATGGTATCCACAATTTCCAGAATAGTCATCTGTGGTCTGTGGATAATCCACATGGAACGGTACAGGACGCCCACCAACACCAGTTTCGTCTCAACATCTGGGCAGAGATTCTGGGTGACCACCTCATTGGACCAGTTGTTCTTCCACAACGACTCACCGGGCCTATCTATCTGAACTTCTTGCACGAGATATTTCCCACACTTCTGGAGGATGTGTCGTTGGTCATACGATAACGTATGTGGTACATGCACGATGGTGCCCCGGCGCATTTCTGTCGTCCCGTACGAGACTATTTGAACACTGTATTCCCGGGCAAGTGGCCAGTCCTCTGTCATGGCCCGCCCGGTCACCTGATTTCAACCCTCGGGATTTTTACTTATGGGGGCATCTCAAAACTATTGTTTATGCTACTCCGGTATCTGATGTCCAAACGTTCGAACAACACGTTCGAACTGCTTGTGACGCTTTGAGGGAAGAGCCAGAAACGTTTCGAGGTGTGCTCCGGTCTGTGTGACGACGTATGAACGCCTGTATTCAGAGTGGTGGACGTCATTTTGAGCATCTTCTTTAGTGTTTCTACAGGTACGACTGTTATACGACTTCTGTAACCTTTAGTGTCATTCTTTGTGATAATTATTCATCACGGATACATGTACGAACTGTAGTGTACCATCCATGAAAACACAGTCCATGTTTGCCTGTACGTATGTTTACTTTTGTCCATGTCTTCCACGATTAGGTTGCCTACTCGGTAGGGCCTATAGCGATTCTCGACCCTGACATGTCTGCGTCCTCTGCTTGTTGCGGTACCGTCGCATGAACACACCATGTCCGGCGGTGTTCCTGTGAATTGCTCCCCGACGCTGCAGTGAGGAATCCCCATTTTCCAGCTCTCACCCCATTGTTAGTACGTAAGCCATACGTAACACGTCATAGTACATCCCTCTGTTGAACTTTTCAATGCTCCTACTATGTCTGCTTTGGTGAATCCCCTTCTTTTTGTGTGGAGTAGCATGGCGCAGTTCCCTTGTTCCATTCGGTTTGCACCATTGTTTCCCTTGGGTATGATTTTCTTTCTCTTTTTTTGGACCGACGTCAATCTCTCTTTTCGTTCGGGAGATATTCTACTTCGCCGACGGTGTGCGGCGCTCTGTCGAACGGTTCCTGCTGGCAGCGCCGCCTTTTTCGACCTATGTTCATATGGACTTGTTTCCTTGTTTTCAGTTGTGGCATCACTACACTTCATCTCTACAACTTCCTTGTTGGTCTCTATCAGTACCTGGTGGTTATGCAACCACACATAGCGGCTATGACAGTGTTCACCATTTCGTATCTGTTTGAGATCTCGCCATGGTACAACAACGACTTATGGTTACCAGACGGGAAACCTATCCATTCACGCCTCGTGTGACGTCTCTTTACTTTACAGATTATCCGGGACTCCCTACTTTCCTTTGGGTAATCCCTTGCAAAGTTTTCAAACATGCATTTTTTAATAGAGTAGCTATGACTTCTTAAGTTAATTTTTTAACCACACTCTCTACGTTGTATAGTTGTTGAACTATTGGCCTCTGAAGTTCATTTTCCCACGCATTGGGCACCTTGTAGCTCCGAAACTATCTGTCCTGGACACAAGTTCAAGAGGAGTTTATTTTTTTGTTTCACTGTCGGGAATCACCTCCCGAAGTATTTCGGTGGAGTTCCCTACTACCCTGTATATATCTTTTCGTGGTACGTACCGTGATATAACGGATATCGATGGCATAAAACCTAAAGACGTGGAGTATGTGATTACAGTCATGGCACCTGCGTCAATACCTTATCGACAGTCATTCAATATGCTATATTGACAATTTAAGGCGATGCTGAAAAGGATTGAAGATTTTTCATCGCTAACAAGTACCAGTATATGCCATCACAGAGGAATACAAATTCATTGCTTATATGCATTATCCATAACCAATTATTAGCTTCTGTCTTTGCCAGATACTCCTGGACTGTAACTGAATATGACTGTTTTACTTAAGGATAACGCTGTTCGAAACACTACAGGAGTTGATCTTCACACTCATAATCATTTTTTAGAAATACTTTCTTTAAACTAGGCCATGAGGGAATATTTTAACGTTTCACAGTCTCCAATTATTCCAGGCATATTTAACGATGGCAGATTATTTGTGTATTTTTGCTGTATGTAGGACAAAAGATTTCTAATTTACTGCAACTTTTTCGTAAACGCGAGAGCATCTTGCGCGAAGTCCTTTGTCAGATATATTTCTGAAATATTCAGAATACCCCGTATAATTAGGGATTTCGAAACCATAGACCATGTAGAACTTTGATGCGCGAAAGTTTCCAGGAAGGAGGTACTCGCAATGATCAAACAAAGTGACCACAATATAACAATATCATTGTCCGTGTACCCTTATTTATCTGATCTATATACATCGAAGTACAATGTATACTTCTACCTAGGGGCGAGTTTAAGCATAAGCAGACAAGGCAGCTGACAAGGTCGGAAAATTTTCAGGAGCGGCAAAGTTTTGAGTTACAATTCAGGTAATTTTAAGGTATCTAACGAAACGTTTTACTTTAATAATTGTTGTCAACATTTACTGTAACGGTCTAGACCAAATTTTCGTAACATGGGGGTCGCGTCCCCCATGTGGGTCGCCGGTTGTGTGCAAGGTGTGTGTGTTAAATAGCCTCCTGAAGGATTCAACATACTCAAAGTGAAACGGAACCACTTATTATAAACAAGAAAATTACTTTTAGGGGTCGCCGGCCAGAAGACATGGTATAGCGGGGGTCGCGGCATGAAAATGTTTATAAACGCTCTTCTGGACTTTTTGACAAAATAAGTTCGTAGTCACGTATCATCAACAGCTCTACCTCCTTAATACGCTATCTCGATTTGTACCGATAATTTCATGATTGTTGTACTATATTCAATAGCGAAACTGGCTTTTCGGAACTTCTCTGCAAAAAATAGTGTTAATATTAATTTCACCGTTTGGAACTACTCGAATTTGGAGCATAAATCTTCGTTACAAGATAATTAAACATCAGGAACTGAGGACGAATACATTAAACATTAGTATGAACTGTTTTATAATGAACATGTATTATTCTCTATTGAATTACTCACGGAGAAACATTGTGTCTTCAGTGACGTCACTACAAACTTCGATTGTCAAAGAGTTTAGCACGTAGCGGGCTGCAGGCGAGCGGCTAAGTATTGTTGAAATCATGGTGAACTGTTTCGTTTGCTTTAAATTTCTTAGCGACAGAGACTATTTACTTATTTATCGTTATTCATTTATTTCCGATCAGTCAAGTAGAAATTGCAACACGTAAAAGATCAAATTCTTTTTTGATTATCGATAACTTCTTCCAATTACTTTTCAAGCCACAGACCATATTATTGAAGAAAAAGAGGAGCGGGAAACTCTTGAATGCCTACAGGAGGCATAATTGCAAGTCCGCCAATGCCTCTAGGCCAACGAGTAATAAGACTGAACTTCAAGAGTTCATTTCTATTATCTACAATAAGCAATGTAGGTTTGGAATATTTTGAACAAAAGCTATGCCAGACAGAGTTGATTACATTTACAACATAATTGATAGAAAGTAAAATTTCGAATCACTGCACTTTGTCATTATGTATGCACGTATCCATAATAACATGTGTTCTTCATGTTAGGGTCGGTTCAGTTAACTTGTGTGAAATACATTTTTTCATTAGTTAAAGATTAATTGTCTCGTATGAGGAATACAATAATCTGAAACAATAACCTTACCTTCTAATAATAAAACAACTACTGATAGTTTCCACGCAACTACACGAAGGTATAAAAACTTTTTTATCATAGTTAAAATGGGTAAGTCATAATCTTTCTTATCTAAATATTATTTGTTATTCATAGTAATTAAAACCGTTAATTTTGAAAAAAAAAATGGAAATGAAAATGAACAATATCGTCGGCTTCATTCTAAAACCTTGCAAGCGCCATTTTTTTAAGTAGTCTTTGCATTATAAAGTTGTAAAACAAATCGATACATTAATTTCGTAAAGCTCGTAGCTGAACTCCCAACTCGGACTTTACAAGTCAAAAAAAAAGAAAAAGAAAATCAGAAAAGTGCAACATAAAATGAATTTTTAAAACAGAAAATAAAGTCTCCTAATTTTTTTTTTTTTTTTTTTTACATATGAGGTTTTGGTATGAAGCTGGCGATATACAGTATTTCTATTACGGTCTCGAAAATACTTCATCGTTGTCAGAATGAAAATAAGTAGGCTTAAGTTTACGAAGAGGTAAATTATTTACAAAATAGACTTTAATATATGAACAAACCACCAAGCATTACTCACATAAGACGACCAAACTTAAGCACCATTATTATACGATGAAACAGGCCTAAAGACCTTTCTTATGCTGGTCAACTCAATATCTACAAGTTGTATTCAGTTAAATATACAAGTTTTTTGCTTGTATGGTTTTAGATATCACACGTTCAATTTCGCTCTTAAAGGTATTTTCAAATACATGTTCTATATTCAAGGAACCTTTGTTTATGTGCTCTTTCTCAAACCTTGGAAAAAGAATACAAAATTTCTGGTTTATATTGTATCTATGTGTTAACAGAATATGCTAATAAGAGATTACTTTTATTTTCGTTTTGTGCTTTAATGTGTGCATTTATGTTAAATTCTCCAACGCTACTTTGTAGTGATTTTTCACTCCTCGGGCAACATACAATCTTTGTTACTTGTCTGTCCAAAAACGGGGAAAATTAGTTAGTTTTAAGCATTGGATGTTATTTTCTTTATACAAAGATCCTGTTTATGGTACTATATCAGCTCAAAATTACACAAGGCCATTGGTAGCTGCCGTTACCGGGGATCAATCTCTGATCTTTTGAGTCACCAACGAGGTGTTATAATAAGAAACTAGCAGAACACAGCGCCTTCTCAGTATATATGGACCGATTCCCTGGTTTCACATCAGCCAGCTATTCATTGCTGGTAACAAAATGATGGCACTTTAGTAAATGAGGTAATTGTTATTCATTAACCTTCAGCAAATCGTATAGTTCAGACGAATTAATGGTTATTGTATAGCATCTCGCTGGAGCCACATCCACATGTAGTTCAATCATAACATTCATCTTTATTCAATACCACCAAGTTAAAAGAAATTATACTACTTGCCAAGTAGAATGCGTTGGCACCTCGGTATATAAACCATCTTTAGGAAGGGTAATTAAATTATTATAGAAACGAATTGAATATGGAATTAGTACACTATAGCAACACAAACAAGATTATAACCATTATATATTAATGGTTGTAATGCCATTATAATTATAATGTTATAAAAAATATTTGATAAATTGCTTTTAGTGTGAATGCGACTGAGATTCATAGTGGTGCAAGTCAGTTCTAGTTCTTATATATATATAAGAAGCCTCTCCCAACCCGTCTGGTCAGCGTAGGAGCAGTAGACCAACTCCTCCCTTCGGGGAGAGGCGTCATCCACTAGTGGATTGAATATGGCTGTGATTTATTTATATAAGAAGCAGTTTTTAAATGACCAAAAACCTTCACAGACCTATTTCCATTCCAACATCAAAATGAGGAAAGAAGTAGGACTGGTATATACATACGTCCAATTCCGCATCAATTTCGAGATACAGGGTTTCCAACTCAGAGCAGACGATCTACAATGAGCTTTATATTAGTTTATTACGTATTTGGTATACCCAAATGATGGTAAACATGACATGTTAAGCGCAAACATAGAATCAACTGATAAAAATTATACAAGATTGGCAACAGTAACAATTCGATAACGTGCCATTTGGCCTCCAAATATCCACCATACTTAAGCAAATCAACTTTCAACAATAAGATTTTCTTTTATTGTATCTTTAATGATTTACCGTGAAATATTACTCGTCTTTACCTTTCGGAACTGTAATCATGTTTGTATATATATATTGGTTCTCGTGTCAGGAGTCCGTCTGTGAAATTTGTCCCTCATATTAAGATACACCCTATGTATATGAATTTATTTACGGCTTTTAAGCATTTCGGACTCAGACCAGGATAGGGTAGGAAAGGAGATCTTGGAAAGTAGTTGTCCAGGACAGTAGGTGCCTTCCTGGCATGTGTGCTTCCCGTAACGGTATGACACTTCTTTGATTTAGGATGTTTAGTTTAACAAGCACTCATGCCAATAGCTGTGTGTATACAGCTGCATTTATTGTCTGGCCAGGTGACAGCAATTCGCGATCAACGATACCCTGAGGATTGCAACAAACAGAGAGTATAGTATTTCGTTGATGCAGTGGTCGTTTTGGTTGTTCAAGGGGGCTTGATGTGGTGCCAACCAATGATAACTGAGTCGCAGAGTATCATAAGGAACTTGGCATTGCACGTTAGCGCTTTATCCAAAAACGGATCCTTTCACTGACAGAACAACACAGAAACACAGGCAATTGCTTGTGTCGCTTTCTGAGTCACAATCTAGACGAAGTTGGCAAAATTCATGTATACTGTTAGTCTATGAAATTTTGAAAATATGTATACCAATAGTTCGCGAAACGATTTCAATATTATGCAAGTTACCCCTTTTATGCATAATAGGCGTTTTCACCAACTTCTTGATTATGTGATTATTTGATTTTAATTATTTCTCGACTAATTGTAATTCCATCGCCAGCACCGTTGTCTTTCAATGAGAGCCTAACACTGTATCTTGAATATTGCTTTGTTTTGAAAATTGGTGTGATTTAGGTCAATTAATTACATTGTTTCTAATTTGAACAAAGACTACGTTCGTTGATTTTGGAAAATTAAACAGATTGAAAAACCTAAAATTAGCGTTCTTCCCTTGCCAACGTTTTGATGCAGCGTGCTATTTGGCAAATGAAAGAAGGAAAATCCGACATAACTCTATCAGTTGCCCTTATACATGCGAATGTGACTTTGGCTATATCCTGCACGTACAGAAATATCTTATAAATGGTATATGTTGCAAAAGTATGACATACTGGTAAGTTACTTGTAAGTATGTTTATTCTAGTATATGCATTTTGCTGTTTGCCAGTCGAGCATACAGTGGAAGCTAAATAGAATTTTTCATCCTAAGGTTTTGACTTCTAACCATATAAACATAACTTTTAGAGGGAATTCCTAGCCTTGCCAGCAATAAATTTCTGTTTAGTGACATCAAGTCCTCACAACTTGGCTACAGCATCAGAGTAATCCTAAGACACACAACTTGGTTCCAACCCACCGTAAGAGGGTTTATTAGAAACAGGCTAACAGCTTCATTATTATGCACTGTATATCCTTTACAGAAGAATTCCATGATCTGAAATGACTCATGGAAAGATGATTTCCTGAGTTGACCTTTTGAGGAATAGTTTATAGTTTATGAAAAATTATTAACTTTGGTGGTCTGTTTACCCTTATAGCCCCTCTGCCTCCAAGGTAAGCTCGGGACGGGCGTAAGCCATAGTGCTGTTACCGCCCATAAAATTAATTTTATCTTATTATCTTATCCAAGGTAAGCTATCGATAAATAACTTTTAATAATAACTAATAATGTTGCCCCTCTCACTGCTTACGGTTTCCAGTTTCTTATGCAGGTGACCTTGGTGGTCAAACCCCGAACTTACTTATCAACAGACACTAACTTTCTGTCAGTCGAAGTTTTGTCGGAAAATGAATGCAGTGGTGCTAACTGGAGAAGCTTCATGTGAATAATAATAACACAAGGCCTGAAGCGCTTTGTTATGTGGGTTTCTATATTCTTCTGCTTAATCGACCAGTTCCGAACGGATAATAATAATAATAATAATAATAATAATAATAATAATAATAATAAT
>JAGDQP010003254.1:28964-95933 GCA_022664845.1 Lepisma saccharinum
ATAATAATAATAATAATAATAATAATAATAATAATAATAATAATAATGATAATAATAATAATAATTTGAAAGAGAATACGAACATTATGGTAACTGTTTTGGCAAAAGTGTTGAGAAACTAATTGAAACATGAGCATTGAAGTATCTGTTTTCACGAACTGTGAATGATCCCCTTTCGCGGCCTATTGCTTTGAAGATTAAAGAAAACAAGGAGAGAGAATAGACACAGCACACAAAATGACAACGAACAGAAATAATGGGTATTGATAGGCTTGCTTGCCTTTCTATTTCTTTGTTAAATGTAAACAGTTGATACAAAACACAAAGTCAGTTTTGCTCTGGTTCCAGTTTAACCAGCTGAAGAGTGCATTAAACGTCATTGTCTAGACCAGTCATCAGAAACTAATTTCCATTCGGGAAAGGGATGTGTTCTTTGCATCAGGACTAGGGATTTTGTCAGGAGTTTTGGGAGCAAATAAAGACAAAACGAAGATAGATGAGGGAGTAGAATTTTGCAGGGCTTCAATAGATTTTTAACAGTAAATATTTTAAAGGTTGGGTGTGCTCGACGATTTGGACGGGTGACCCCCCACCCCCATTGGGATTCAAAGTCGTCACATTTGGGTTACTACTAAGGCATGTTAACCTCTGGAAACGTCATGTTTATCTTTAAAAAAGGTACAATGGACAATGTCCGACATAATAGATCCGATATAGACCTAACTGGTCCCGGGATCGATCTAGGCTGGGGCATGAATGTGAATTTCAACTAGCATTGCATTCATAATCGAGACAGGCCGAAATCAAAGTTACTAAAAATGGTACATACAAAACAAAAGTTTTTCTCATTACTCTTCCAAGACGAATGAGACCAATGACTGACGTACGTTGCTTAATGCATCCTCTATTAAATATATGTAAAATAAAGCCTCTTCAACATATCTTTTTAAATAGAAAATCAACTAACAGATATCTCGTCCTTCCGTTACACTTTTCTAATTCATGGAGGCATGATATAGTTTTCGATATTTTGCATTGGAAACATTGCTCCGGAGGACCAGTCACACCGGTAAACATGAATGTTTTGGTGATACCAGCGCCATCACAACAAATGCATCCCCAACATGAAGAAGCTTTACGTGCAACGTACTGCTGCATAATATTAACTAATCTTTGATGCAATAGTGTTTGTGTGTACACCACCAGAACAGAGAAAAATGCGTCTCCTAGAGCGATGCAAAATTCTACCTAACCATTGGTAGAGTAATCATGTATCTGACACAACTATATCCTGGTCTTTGTTTGTCACTTGTTGTCGTTGAGGCGACTTCTTAGTCATTGCGATGGATGGCAAATTCTTCGTAGAAGTCAAAGCATTTAATAACAAATTTTGAGTTATATGCTTTAATGGTGTGCAATTAATTCTTAACCACTGTGATCGTCTTGGAAGGCACTTCATGGTAAACGTGCAACTAATGCTGCAATCTCAGTAAATAGTTGTCTGCTATGGATAGAACCTGTTTTTAACTTGTATTCCTTTCATTTTTAGGTTGTCTGTCTGCGTAGGTTTCGCTGATAAATCTCGCATTAAAATAGCTTCGGATGTCTCTAATTCAAATTGCCCTTGTTGAAATATTTTTGTGTACCCACCTGTACGCTGGTGGGGGAGCTCTCTTCTAGAGTTGAGTTTATTTATATATAATCTTTAGACATCTATGGCTCAGACCAGAAAACGATAAGCGCAATAGTGCAAGAAGGAGTCAGGTAGGCCCTACGTTGAAGGTACTATCCCGGTATTTACTTTGTGTGACTGAGGAAACCATATGGAGAACTCTAGGACCTCCAACTCAGGACCTCCCAAATACGACGCCAATGTTCACAAACTGAGTTACTTGTACCTTTCCAAAGTATGTTTGGACTCATCGACTATGGCTCGGCCACATCTTAGCATCTACAATCTAAGAATATAATGGTTAACAATTATTTCTGTGTACCGTAAAAGCCCGTAAAGTCAGAAAATACTTTATACTTCAAATCCTTATATAATTGGTAGTCGCGGGGCTTGATGGGACTTTAGGTTCACCCTGAAAACTGGTAGGAAGGACAAAAGGAAAACATAAACTTATTTTTTATGACACACCATTTGTGTAAATTGCACTCAAGCAGCACAACATTATTTACTCAGGTGAACAACAATGGTGTTCCTTATTCTAATAGCATTTTTTTTTTATCAAACCAAGAAAGACATTTCTTTGAAAAATGTAAAAAGGTCTGCAGTTTCGTAGTTAGACGCTTACAAAGTGACCACGGCGTTGTCATTAATGACGTCATATCTCGACAGATAATAACATAAGCGTTGCCGGCTTACCAAATAATCATCAAAGTAGTCCCCAATACTTCTAGTTACACTACGTATATAAATGACGAATGAAACTAAGACGGGATTTCTATACTCGCACTATTAAACCATTTAATTCTTTATCAATGAAATTCTTACTTTCCGGATCTTGTCTATGTGGTACTCCCTCAATTACAAACCTGACTAAAATGGATATGTTGGATAATCCTACACCACTTACGGTATTATGTGTTGAGATGTGAAGTCATTTCTGATAATATCGCTATAATGTTGAGAACCTGCCGAAACTGACCACACTTCTTCGGTTGAGCTCTTTTATTGCTTTGATGAGATGTTTTTTAACCTAGAATATGGATCATTAATTTGTGTCCACCCCGTAAATTCATAAGTGATCCATTAGCAAACGTGCTGTATATGAGCTACAAACCTGTCTATGCTTTGGATACCTTTTTGTGAATGTACTATTAAAACGCATGATTTCTCGATGGCCAAGATGTCAGTGACATTAGTTTCCGTAAGAACTTTGGTAAACTTTATTTTTATATGGGCCAGTCTAGTAACTTTGGTCCGTCACGAGTAACCTTTAGTTGTTACAATCCATACCCATGCCGCGACTTGAACCCGGGATCTTCGAGCCGATGGCCTAGCGCCGTAAACCGCTCTGCCACCCGGCCGGCGATCAGTTTATGTGTCCATTTAGCGAAGTGGTTCGGAGAGCACTTTAACAAAAACTCCAGGTTCGGTCGTTGAACCAGCTCGTTTGGGACGTTCAGAACAATTCAAGTCCGTAAGACATGAAATTCAGTTCATTAAGTTCTTGTGTTTCTGATAAAGGTAGATTCTAATACACAGAAGAACTCTCGGCAAATTGAATTATACAGTCTAAATTTGTACGATTTTTGACATACAAAATAACTGGAATATATCCCAAATTTGAAAAGTACTTCGACCTGATAAATAAGTACAGGTTACAATCTCTTGAAAACAGAAGAGTTAATTTTCTCTTAACTTTCCTACACAAACTCTTGCACAGTAAAATCCACTCAGAAGGCCTAGTATCTGAGCTAGAGCTCTGTGTAGCGAATAGAGTAACTCGACCGCGTAATGTTGTCTTCCACCTCTCGGTGCAAAGGACTATAGCTTTAGACAGACATATCGCCTATTATGAGAATGTGCTCATTATATAATTGTATTCTTAAAGAATGTCCTGAGATTGATATATTTAACATAAATATGAGCGAAGTCCATTCTCATATAAAATAATGAATACTTTATGCAGAATATGTCACCATGCAGCTCCAAATATGTATACTACATCTATGTGTGTATGTAGAAAATGGAATATATGTATGTTGAACCTGTTGTATTCAATAAATAAATAAATAAGTAAATAGCGGGGTTGGAATTAACTTCTTATTCTATAATGCAGCAATAATAGGCGTGTAATTGAACTTTGTGAAACAATCCTTAAAATACATCGATGAAGGTTTAGGTTTTGAGTTCTTATCGAAGTGCATATATTCGAATTTTGAATAGTATTTATATATCGTTCAATCGGATAGAGTGTGCTAGGCTAGGTTGTATTACCGCACATATAAGACTACTAAAGTAATAAATCGTCTACGTCCTCTGTAATTTGTCCTAACGTTCAACGACACTGATTAGGTCAGGTCGTGATGGTATTCCGATATCTAAAGTCTAGCTTGAATGTTTGTGAAGATTAAAGAAAATTCGGAAATATTTATTTCATTTTCAAAAGCTGCAAGTATGGTGAAACAAGAAGTATCTCTGCAATCGGTACAAAACCCCGTTTGGGGTAAAAGGAAGAGTGACGCAAGAATTCTACTCACAAAAGAAGTGATATATAGTTTGCGAGTGACTTTCTTTGTGTCACTATAGCGGAAGGATACTGTCTCTTAATTTTATTACAGAGGCAATACTTCCCCACAGTGACACAAAGAAAGTCACTCGCAAAATATATACCAATTCTTTTATGAGTAGAATTCTTGCGTCACTCTTCCTTTTACCCCAAACAGGGCTTAGTACTGATATCACTTATTTTGTAAGGCTGCCTATAAAAAAAAGACTGTAACACGATTTAAAAAATACAGTAATTTGAGTTAAAAGCTATTTTTTTTTAAAAAAAAAGAAAATATTGTGTTCCTCAGGCTTTGAACTTCCGAACTTACACATTTAAAAAAAAAATAAACCACTCGACCGGGATTTGAACCCGCGAACCCACGCGGAGGAGTCAAGAACGCTAATTATTACTCTATTTTTTTAACTCAGGCTACCGAGGCTTCGCGCTTGCAGGAATGGAAACAGATATTTATTGGAAACGGACGGTGGTCTACAAGGACTCCTGTCTTGTAACAAAGAAAAGTATTTCCTGCTTCTAAACGTGATTAATAGCATTCTGAGTATATTGCAACAAGTCAGTAAATGTTTAATGATTTTGTTGAAGACTATTGCCTATAAAGCACAGTTTGTTTCGATTAAAGGACGAGGTGGATAACCGATGTGTAACATTTTTTCTGATAGCAACAAGGGGCAGGATGCAATCACGCACAAAACACGCAATTATATTCTTGACAGAAAGTACATTTTAAATTACTCACCATGGGAACATGGAGGTTAGATAAAATTAGGTACGGTCATGTATCTTTACATTTTTCTTCTTTACGTCATGCCCACATGAGTGGAGCAGCGGCGGAGAGTGTTCTCCGTACGGGCTCGTATTTAAAAAGTGGCACGTGTCTCTACTGCGGAAGGATACAAGATCGATTTTGCTCCATATCTCGAAAACCGTAAATCCTATCAAAAATCTGAGCTTGGATTTATCCCCATTACGGGGGCCCGCAATTGACCCCTAAAACGCCCCGGTACCACCCATTTGGGGCTAAAACAAAAAGACACACAGAATGACGGACATACGTTTCTATGATTTGTGAAAATTTTGTGATTCGCTTAAAAAAGTCGTAACTTTTGAACCGCTCCACCGATTTTAACGTATGATACACCGTTTGAAACGTATTGAAGCGTAGAATAAGATCCAGTTCGTTTCGGCCGCCTATATGATCTGGGGTCAGTGCTATCCTAAAAAATGTGAAAATTTGATATTTTTTCAAAGCGCCCTAGGGGCCTACCGATCCAATTTTTTTCCTGTGTCTTAGTATTGGAAAGAGCTTTGAAATGTAAGTTCAAGCATCAACATCGGACTTATACTTCGGTAGATCCGAAACTAACTGTATACTATCTGAGTGCCGCTAACAGTGTCCTTTGCCAGCGTCACTCGAAGAACTGCCGTTCTTCATGATAAAATTATAAATATTGAAAATTAAAAATCACAAACTAACACAAGATATATCATCATGATGTTTATATTTTATTTTTATTATACATTCAAAGTCGTATGTATAAAAGTTGTTAATGTAAAGTCTCTCAAACATTCAGTAAATTGTTATATATATATATATATATATATATATGAACTAGTAAAGCCAGTACTGACTAATTCATACAATGAAGTAAAAGCTCTTGTAACATCGTAATAAATAAATTCATAAATAGATACACTGTAAAAACAGTACTTCTGAATTCGGAGTACATTCGAGAGGCAGTGGCGAACCCAGGGTTAGGTTTACAGGGGCGGTTCTTTGCCTCCCAGCCCTTGGGAGGGAACAGATGAATAGAAACAAAAACGATTATAAAATATGAATCGTTGTGTCCGTCATTGATTCTCAAAATTGGGAGTGTATTATACTACTTCTTTTTTAGAGGCAGTGACGGACCCAAAGATTCATATTTTACCTTCGTTTTTGTTTCAGTAAATATGTTCCCTCCAAAGAACTGGGAGACAAACAACTGATTCTCTAAACCCAATCTTAGGTTCGCCACTGTCTCTCAAATGTTGGAAGCACAAAATCGGGATTTTGTACCCAATTCAGAGGTACAGTTTTTACAGTGTACAATATTTTGGCACAGAAATGGTTGCCATCGTTGTTAAACAATAAGGGTTTTACAGAATGAGCCACGCAAAATGCTGTAGCCCAGAATGTACCCTTCTTTACATAACATTTACGTATCCACTGGGTGAATAAGAGGTTCAAGATACAGATAATACGTGGGTAGGCTGAAAGAAAGTGTAGAATATCATGTAACACGAAAACAAAATACTGCTACCTGGTAGCTACGTGTCACCACTATAAACATATCAATGATCATGGAATTTTCGGTGCAATTGTTTTGAATGAGTAGTCTGTAAAACGGAGTCAAGTGTGCATGCTATATTAACGAGACTGGAACAGAGACTGACTGAATTTTTACGTGATGTTACAGACAACTCTCGTCTCACGTCACAGTGTTGAAGTGGAACTTATCTCTTGCACGATAACATTTCAAAATTGTTTTACAACATTCACCTCGTTGTCGTGTGTTTTCATTTTGAAGTTTGCGTGGCACCCAACGCTCTCGCATTTTACGCTATCCCTATTGTTCGATAGTGCCAACTACGCACCCATCCTGCGTAAGTGGGTGGTGATAGGTTGTTTGGTGATGCGACGCTCGCTTTGAATCAATTCATTCATTTGTTAATGCTTCTCATTTGTCAAAGACATGGGTCGATTTTCCTGCCCACCTTCACACTGTATTACAGTCTACAGTTTCCTCTCTATAAAAGGATAGTAAAAGAGGATGTACGATTCACTTTGTCGGCTATTAAAATTCAATCACTGCGCGTTGATTTATCCGCGTTGACATAGCAGCCACACTTGACTCAACTTCACATGTTCCTCATTTAGATCGAGTGAACGCAATTCTACGAACCTTGCATATTTTTAATAACGGCATGTTCTTACCTGATGGTAGTAGTTACTTTTTCATTTGCTATTTTGTTTTCATGTTGCGCGATATTGTGCACTTTCTGCAACCTCTAATGTTCACTGGAAATGTGACAAAGAAACAAACGACCCACAACACTCTAGCGAATTTTTGTTGTTTTTAATTGCTATTTGGTATTAGAAAGTTATGATTTAATTCTTGATGAGAACCTAAATAGCATTGATGGAAACCAAAACTTTTGCAGGAATTAAGGGAAGTCAATCTTTCTAATCCAATCTAAAACAAAATAAGGGAAACCGAGGACTGATGGCATCTGCCGGAAACTTAAAACGCAAGCAACTTCCTTCAGGTAAGATTAAATCTTATGCACATATTTGTATTTCGCTGTTATTTTGCTGACTTTATACAATTTGTGTCTAGTTTTAAATTCTCGCGTTATTTGATCTGGTTTAGCGCCGTCATCATGAGTTGAGTATTTTTCTTCTTTTTAATTGCAAGCATTTTTCTGCTGTTTTTTTTTTTTTGCAAGAAAATTGCTACGATTATTTCACATTAAAGAGAGATCAATGTACAGGGCTAGTATATATAAATTTCGTGCTTCGAAAATAATATAATTCCTTCTTTAATATATAAGCACTTGATATTTAAATTTATCCTAAAAAAAACGATAAATATTTGATCCTTTGCTCACTACTGTCTCTGATGATAGACTTTACAGACTGCGTAAGAAACTTATGCAGACCCGTCCCCATTGATTCGCCGCGGGTTCACTTCCTCTTGGAAAGGCATCCTTTCTGCTTAAAACCTGAGTATCACGTACAAATTGATTCATTGAGCGAATCTTCATCAAACCTTCGGAAGTGTCAGAACAACCACTAATTACAGGACGATTACGTCAATGAACATGCTTGATAGCAGTCCTTTTATTACATCGTACCTGGCAGTGAGTGTTGGCAGTAAACTAGAGCAAAACTCTAGAAACTTTGCTCTATATTATTACCAAAATTATATTCTTGCGTTTCACCAAAGAAACTACGAGTGATCGGAATGGAAAAATATAATGGTGTACTCAAACATTCTACTCTGGTATAGTAGTCCGGTGAAACAGTTCCTCTGTTCAATTGAAGAAACCTGATAGCTGCGACCTGAATTGACAGGTGCAATTGTCCAATTTAGTCACCTTTGACTAAGGTCTATCTTTACTCCGATCGAACGAAAATTCTCTTAGTAAGATTTCCACAACATCGTGCTTGCTGAAGAACTAACTCTTTAAATGTGAAATGAAGTTTTATGGTAGATATTACTGACAGCGAGACAAGAAAATGCCAAGGTTATGCCAGTGATTCCAGTTTTAAAACAGAACAAGGAAGGTTACTATTCAGTGGAGAAAATGGATTTTGCTGTTCTGTACTGTCAATTTCTGTATTAAAATCTGTATTATCCAGGCAAGGCAAATTAATATCGCCACTCTTCGTCGCTATGTAAATTAGGATTTAAACATAAGTGGATGATACCTAAAATCATTTCTGAACATCACAACTTCAAAATGACTTGATGATGCTGTCTTTTCTAAAAGAAATGCAAGGTGCTTACGTTGTTTTTCTCGAGTACAGAAGAAGTTGACAGTGACAGTAAATGGTCGAATTTGCCTTTCTTAAAATTTAAACAGCGGACTCCGTGCTGCTTGTGTGATTAATTGACAAGTAATCATGGTGCAGTCATTCAATACATTCTCCAGGATTGTCAACGTTCTTAACACGGAGATGTTGATACAACTGGAATCTAGTACGCTTAACAGAAGATTCTTTTTTAAATTTTCCCGTGGAGCAAAATAAAGATAATTAGAGGAGCTATTGATCTTATTCTTTTATGTATCTTATTTCCTGTCATTTTCTAAAACAAAAAAGTGTCTCCAAGTATCTCAAATTTCTTGAAGTCCAATTGCAAATGTTATTTTAGATAGGCTTTTCTATATGTTGCAACATTCTCATTTTCTTCCTTAAATGATTTTCGAATTTGTACGATACATTCGGAAATAAACCAACTTACTTTTTTAGCATTTCATAAGAACATTTCTTATACAATTAATTTCTTACATTACGTAAATCTCACAAACACCTTCCTCATTTGAAGTACTGAAAAGTGAAAGGATGTGACTTACATTGATTTGTTATCAAAGTTTGAGTTCATCTTTTATGTATAACGCGAAATATGTGTAACACAAAATATTGTATTATATGTCAAAAGAATGTTACTTGCATCTTTTGTTTCTGGGTCCTCATATAAAATCTAAACCTTTCTTTTATAACAATAACTAAATTCAAGGAAATATCAATGCACTTAGGAGAAAAGGATCTTTAGCTTCTTTAATTACTTCCCGTTAAAGGTCCATAGAGTTGATATTTATTTATATCTGTGCCAAGAATTCTAATATCTCATATACACATTTTCTTTAGCATGTTTGTACACAAGAAAAACTTCACGACAATTTTCATTATTATGAATAATTGCACGTAGTGCTGCCATAAATACTATTACGCCGTTTTGAGTGAAGAACGAACATAGTTTTCGAAATATATCAATTTAATTTTTATTTAAATTATTTATAACCATTATGGATATAATCATCACATTTGGTATTTATTGCCAATCGGTGTCACTTTGTGTATCAGTGTGTTGATTGCGTCAATCAGTGTCCACTTTGGGCAATTGAGTTGATATCAGTGCTCCTGGATAGCCAATAACCTGAAAAAGTGAAGCCAGTACTTTCTCCTTAAATTACGTCTTGTCAATCTTGGGTTTATGGGCACACTAAATACCATTCGTACAGATCGTCACTGTATTTAAATTATTAACTAATTTTACGCCACTTTGTCTCAGGGAAGGATAGTAGCAAGGAGAGAATATTGCAAGAATATTAACAAGGGCGTGTTCTTCCGGAATTTGCCTTGTGTGACTGAGGAAATTTCTTTAAATTATTGGTTAGGATGAGCGTAATTTTGGATCGTCTCCAGGACCTTCCGACTGAGCTATGACCACTCAGTAGGGCGTCAATGAAGTTCTATTACTGTGTCCCTGAACGGAATTGACAAAATGGAGAGGAAATATTTTATTGTAAACATAGTATCAGAGAGGAATGAGGTTTAAACCATGTACATGGAATAACATTTGAGAAAAGAAGATAACCAATTATCTTCTGCAATCCCGTCTCTAATGCCAATGTGTATATATAAATAATTGAATATTTAAAAACTTGGTTCCAATAATGGCGCTTTTATACGCTGAAAGGTATCTCTTAAATTATTTTAATTGTGTGTTGTCTGCTTCATTCATTATGTACTAGGAAGTTTTATTATTTCTTTGATAATAATTTTTGGCACAGGAATAAATAAATTCCCGTGGACCTAAAAAAAAGTGGTTTGAAGTTTGAATTCAGCGTTTGCACTAAGTTAAGCAACAAGCACTTAACTTAAGATGCAACAACAGGATCACATATTGAAGAAGAACATTTCCGAGACAGAATTCAAGATAACAGTTTAATATTTACTTAAATTGTTTCCAAATTATTAACTGCCTGTTTTAGCTCCGTAACAGTCATAAACATAGACTACTACTGCATTATTATTTCTATAAAACATAGAATTTTATCATGCTCGTGCCTGACTGTCATCTTGTGAGGAAATAGAAGACCAATAAAACTAACAAACGAACGATGTCTAGCATGGAAGAAAGTCATCGTATTTCTTTTGCAAGAGAAATTTAGATGTATGTACTTCTACGTAACAAGAATTGTACAATCTTTTCAGGAGGACGATCCTATCACCTGACTGGTTGGAACATTATAGCTGGTTAGATACTTCTGCTTCTTCGCACTGTAATTTTTCTTTAAGCTCTGAATAAACTTAAGGGAAGATATTCTGAATCAACTGTTCAGTGAATATAGATTTCGTTGAAAGTTCCCTTTTGTTTCCAATGGGACAAATAAAACGGAAAAAAATCACCAAAGGGTCATTCCAAGAAATTTCGCGAGGTCGCAGCTGCGCACCAGCTTTTAAAATTCTGGAAATAATGTATTAAGTGACCGCGGATAGAAATGTCAAACTCCAAGTCTGATGATTTTGAGAAAGAAATCTGAAGATTCATAATTTAATACTGAGTTCTCAGACGCTTATTTGTCTGTAATGTGTGACGTTTTTCCCAAAGTATGAATATGTGCAGAATAAGTCTAAGGTAAGCTATTAGATTGTATTGTGATCTCAATTTTCGTAAAAATTGGAGGTTGAGGTTTCTTTCAGTGTACTCTCCATATGTTATTCATATGTACTTCAAAGTAACAAAATCAAGTTTCGCATTTTTTATTCCAACAGGGGGAGATGCAGCTGTAAGTGGAGGGAGTCATGATTTTTTTTACATGGGACGTATACCCACCTTTTTGAATAACTTGAGTTCCGTAAGTGATATTGGAATAAAACAAGAACATTTCTTTTTGTAAACTACAAGCTTCAATTTCAGTACGATTTTATTTAATTCTAATAACAAACAGTTACAAAATAAAGCCTTCAAAATGCGCACATTTTCGTATTTTGTGCGAGTTTTGATCATCAAAAGTCAATATAAGTTTTGGAGTACCCCTTTCATTTTTTCACAAAATGCCTCTACTAAGAGGTCACTATATCCATATTATTAAAGTTGAGATTAAGTGTTCTCCTTTTCGGAAAATAATGTCCAAACTTCTCTAAAATCTATAAAGTTCATTTATCTTAAACGGAAATGAATTTGAAAATTAAATTTTTACCACGAAAGACCTTAACCTATTTGGGTTCAATCATAAAATTTCATCAGAGTAATTTGCCCCATTTTTGAGAAATGAATTTTCAGAAATTGAGTTACAGGCCATTTTCAGGAAGACTCATTCGTGCAAAATGTCCTTGTCGACATAGTCATTAAAATTCGTTTTGCAGTCAACTCAATCATCTTAGAATCTAAATCTCTCATGCAGTATTTTATGTTGCTAGCCTTTTGCTGAACTATTCATTGAAACATTAATTTTCTGCATATATTGATACTAAGTTATGCCATAAATCAAGTGAATTCGATACTATTATGAAACGAATTAATCTAAGGGAAATCTATCATTAAATTTCCTCTACGACCATTTTCACAATTGTATCAACCATAGAGACAGGCGACATCGAGCAATCTTGGTTGCTAACTTCCATTTAGTCGCACTTTTGATATGACAAAGAATCATGTGAAGCTTCGTTACAAGCGCTTTCTACTCTGTAATTAAGATCTCTACACAGAATATGCAAGGCTAATGGGAATCTCTACATTTGCTTCTCTTCGTTCAAAATGATGTACGTAATAAGTGATGCAGACAGCTGCATAGGCACTTCAATTACCCTTAGAAAGATGGGAACGTTCTTCGAAAAACAATTATTACAAAATGGAATGAGACAAGACAGAGGAATAATAATGCGGAGCATTCATGTTTCCAACTGATTACTACATAAAATTAACTTCCTTGCAAGAATGATTCAAAACCATATTCCACTTGATGTATTTACATCTTTCTTCGGCATTGTGACGGTAATATAACATTTTCGAAAGCAGTAACGAGTATTATTCATTCCTAATTCACAAATACATCCATCTAGATTCAACTCTGTGCGTAACTTTTTTCTAGCTATTGTACGCTAGAATACCAGCCACTCCCAGCTCATGTAAACAGGATCGTTTAATATCCTAAACATTTGCCCACCAGAAATTCTATGAAAAATAACATATCAAATTATTGTACAAATTAACCCATGAAAATTAAGATCTGAATATCTTTACCTGAACTTCATTTTCGTATTCCTATCCTACTAGACCACTAGAAGCAATCACCTATTATTTATTCTTCTGCCCAGGCATCATATTATCCTGCGCTCGCTCTTCCATAGGTTGCCCAAGTTCTACAATGATTTTCTGATGATCATTGATCTGTTTAGCACGGTAAATTCATTTAATTCAGCTGTGAGATGCTTTCTACATTCCCACTAACTCAAATTTACTTATAACTCCCTTGAAACAAATATTAATGTTGAAATCTCTACCGTAGTTTCTTGACATACATAAAACACGTATTAAAAGGATTTCTATTATGTCCCACCATAGACATTGGCCTTCCAATATGCAAAAAATACGAATTGTCTGAGTTTCCAGAAATTCATATAAAATTAAGGTAGTACATATTAATGGTTATATTCTGTATAACTTCATTATACCTTGACATGTAAAACTGTACAAAAGAAAAAAACAACTTTGATGCCCACTACCTTTCAAGCAAACATCACAGTGAAAGTCGGAATTGTTTCTATTTGGACAGTCACGTTTGGATACATTTTGACCATTTCGATTACGTTTCAGGCTTCTGAGGCAGATGACTAAAATTATCAAGCGGATTCTAAGGAAGAAATGTTTTTGTCTCAATTTTCTATGATAAACCAGTTCGTAGATATTACGTTTTCCGTAAACGTTTGCTAACACAAATATTAGCATGTGCCGCAATAAAATAATGACTGCCTTTAATTAATCAGTCGCGATAAAAATAAATTAATATCAGCTTTCTACTATTCTTATATAAGAGATTAAAACTTAAAAAATAATGGCTCTTGGGTCTAGCAACCAAGCTGGACAATTTCTGATGGACTGGCCCAGTAATGAGTGTTCATGAAAATGGCGCATAATTCAATTTCTAAAAACTCATTCTCAAAAATGGGGCAAATTATTCTGATTAAAATTTGGGATTAAACCCAAATAGGTTAGGAACATTTGTGGTAAAAAAATAGACATATTTTAAGGTTTATCTGCTTTTGAGATAAATGAGATTGATCTTTATAAATTTTACACACACGACTGTGTTTAGATACTATTTTCCGAAAAGGAGAACACTTATTCTCACATTTAATAATATTGATATAATAAACTTCTAGTGGAGGCTTTAAAAAAAAAAATACGAAAAGGGTACTCCAAAATTTAGGATCTGTTTATGGTGATCAGAAATTTCACTTTATAAAAAGTTGCAAATTTTCAAGGCTATGTTTTGTAACTTTTTGGTTATCAGAATCTTATAAAGTTATACTAAAATTAAAGCTTTTATTTCAGCGAGACGAACTGATTTTGTTTCATTCCAATACTTCTTACGGAACTGAAGTTATTTAAAAAGGCAAGTGGACGTCCCGTGTGAAAAATTTCATAACTCCCTCCCCTTTCCCCTCCATCTCTTCCCCATTGTGCGAGTAAAATTTCGAAAATTATTTTCTTTTCTTTGAAGCACATATGGATAAAGTGTATAATTTCAAGATTTTTTTGAAAATCTATTATTTATGAAGCTGCTGAAAATTGATGGAATGACTCTATTGAGATCCTTTCTTTTAGAATATAATTTATGTCAATTAACTCTGCAATTTCAAGAAAAGAGTTTTGAAGCTAAGTACACTTACAACATTGTCACGTTTCTTTAAAAAGATTCTCAAAATTTAATTGTCTATCTATCGTGCATCAAAAATCAAAATGTATTGAGGCGATACTGAAACAACGATTTAC
Source organism: Lepisma saccharinum (assembly GCA_022664845.1). Classification (NCBI taxonomy): domain Eukaryota; kingdom Metazoa; phylum Arthropoda; class Insecta; order Zygentoma; family Lepismatidae; genus Lepisma; species Lepisma saccharinum. The sequence goes on from JAGDQP010003254.1 coordinate 43,753, forward strand.
GTCAGTACATGGTCTTTGGAGGTCCAATTTGTAATTTTATTTCACCAAATTCCACCAAAAAGAACAATCACCACCAAATCAGAAAGTCAGCATTTTTTCTTCACCAAAACTCCGCGCCCTAATTATAATCTTGCTCGCACCTTCTATTAGATCCTATTATAGGCTAAATGCATAATGTAATAACTACATCATTATTAACAATATAAAAACATGCCAATACATATTATTTTTTATGAGGAATAAATCTGCTTCTATGTATTCCGTTTAACCCTTGACTCAATGAAGTTAATAGTAATTTAAGATTGTACAACAAAATTCTAAACTAAATAATTCTTTAGGAAAATGTGGAAATCTGACAATTTGCATACATCTAAATAATTCTTTATTATTGTATTTATAATTCTATCTTGTGTTTAAATTATCTTTTAGTTATTAAGCAATTCGCGTAGCTAACTGATAACCTAGAAACATGTTAATCTAATGAATGTACGACGATCAGAATGTTGCACTCTTCACTTTTTGATGTTTTCTAATTTTTAGGTGGATCTAAGAGCAACACATAAGATCAGCACAGCAGATTCTATTTTTATCATTTCACACACACATCCAAAATTATATTAGATATCCTTAACGTTTGTTAACATACTCACACATTTGAATCTAAACCCTTTTGGTGGAAAGAAAATTCAAAAAAATAGAATCGGAACGTCCACAGTTCTCATTGACAGTACCTCTCTCTTTATTATCTTTAACATTAAATTCTGATACGCTTTCTCCACATCAGTATAATTTTAAACTCCCTTACGCTTAATATTTGGAAATAAAGAGAATAGCTTCACGTATTTTACAGTGTTAGTTCGAAATCCTATGTTGTAAGATATTTTGGAAAATCGTCCGATAGAGAAAAGAACAACTACAATCATCCTCGCTTCCAGGAAAGCTCGTGTCATTGGTCTCTCTTAAATGTTGAAACAATAGGCTTAATAGAAATTATTGTTCGAAATTTGAGTGTGTTCGTTGTTAGGATTAGCAAAATAACATTAGTTATACATATATTGTGACATTTTACTTTTCAACCCACAGATATCAAGAGCTAAGGTGTGCTGAAGATAAAGGTTCTTGCAAAAAGTGTTGGTGAGTGTACTTCAATGCTGAGGAGTCGAGGAACAACTAATCATGCAGTAAACGGAATCGATGTAACAACAGAAGATAGAAATGACAAGATTAAAGGTTGGTATGAGAAGAATGTTTATCTTATCATATAAATTCTAGTCTCTCCTACAATCGTCATCAATATAGGCCCATATTGAGTTGAGTAACGAACTCCGAGGCTCAGAACTCCCTAATACCTTTTTAATTACACTTGCATCTCCTTGCTTCGGCACCTCGCAATTTTATTTTATATTTGTGAGTTAATATATCCTACGATTTTACTTTTCTTAGGGTGAAATCTGTGGTATCAACATACAATCACATAGACATTCTGCATACGTCCATGTAGTCCACTGAAATCCATTCACTCTTAACACATACGGAAATGACGATACTCACGCTAAAAATAGAGAAAGAATGAGTCTAATAAATGGCAATTCTGAATATGATAATAGATATATCCTGTCATAATATGTGGAAACAGGGTATGCTTTACGATTCCAGTCTAGATCTTTCCATATTAGCGCAAGATTTTACTGATATATCAATTTTTCTTAAAGGTCTATGGATAGCCTAACAAACTGTAGGCAGAATACATTTAGTAGTAATAGTAGTAGTACTATTGGATTACTAGGATGCTTTAATTTTAATTTAATTTTTAAGGCCGTTAGGAAACCTTTTCTAAGCCCGGTTGGATTACCGGAGTTTAAAAGTGTAATTTGAATGGAGCTCTTGCAATAAAGGTAGAAGTACAAATATCGTAGTCTTCAATTTCTCCAACATTCTTCTCTCTTTAAGTTACAAGAGCGAAAGTGTTAATTTACATACAAAAGCTTCATTTCTTCGTAAGAATGGTTGACAACACCGTTATTGCTTAAGTGCTTCAAGACAACGAAAAGATGACAAGTTGGTACGTCTGATAGGAAAAGTGGGTACGGAAACTCATATAGTATTTGCAAAGTTTGCAGATATCACGCAGTAGCAGAAGATTTAGAAGGTCTTCCTGGCAATACATCAGGTTGTTTCATGCTTAGGATTGCAAAATAAATTATTAAATATCAGTATATCTGCACGCAGCATGGATGGCATCAGAGATACTTCGAAGCACATGTATGTCAGCGACTAAATAAGATTTGTTTTGTCTCCGAAGATTGAAGACTTCTAGGAGGATTAATCTGTGTGCTTTCCGATGTCTGTTATAGTCATAGCCATGAGTAAGCGGTGAAAAGATTCGAGTGTTTATGTCGTTGAACAAGGATTCAATGCTGTGTTGAATGCGAATAAAGCTGGTAACCCTGTTGATGCTAATATCTCCAACGTTGGGCATCACAAACATCAGAGTCTGTGAAGTGTTTCCAAAATGTTCGGCACTAACAATAACTCGCATAATTTTCCGGGATTTAAAACTGTTGACGAAATATTATACAACGATTCATGTGGCACGTCCTTTACATGTCATGGAGAGTAACACTAACTACCGAAAACTATATCAAACCACCCTGCAGAAGACTGCTGGAAATTCGTAGTTAATCAGGATGAAGCATGGAATTATCTATAAGAACGAAATAAAAGAAGACAAGAAGATATTTTCTTTTTAATTATCGCACGTGATCGGTTTCGCACGTGCTGACTCAGTTAACAAAGAACGCTCATTCATATAGAGCAAGCAGGTTTAGATCAAGGAGTGAAATTTTATAAATATTATTATATTAAATATATTTCATATTATTTTATAAATATGAAACCAAATTTATGGGCAGAGCAGCAAACATATAGTTATCAAAAACTTTATTCAAATCTTTTCTCTATGAAGAACTAAGCAAGTCTCTGTCTTGATGAATATGTAAAGAAAAATATCTGATAGATAATCCGTACTCTGTAATTCTTAAATTCCAACAATATGTAATATCAATGGATAAAAGTTTTATTGTAGCAGTCGCAGAGTAATATTAAATTATATAGGATATGGAAACTATTGTTAATTAGTGCTTGCCCGGAGATAGGTTGCGATCTAAAAGTCTCGATACAAATTTTGATTCGTTACATCATATGACGATGCGATTGCCTTTCTAAGACAACAACACTAATTTGAACTCAATGTGGCTCATACCTGGGATGAATTTCTTAATTACTATGTAAATAAGTAGAAGTACTCATGTAACAGGAACACTGTGTAACGGGGTGCTTAACCTTTAAAATTCCGAGGGCCACTATGATAATTTTAAATAATTTGGCAACAAGTCCCGCATCACATTATAGGCATGTTTTAATATGCTGGATTTGGCTTTAAATTCAGGACTAATATATTACGCGAAACAGAAATATAAAGTACACCACTTCGGAATTGGTATTCGCCATATGAAATATATTGTCTAACAAGTAACAATGCTTAGGTTATAGTGAATGATACTTTAATAAACTATAAAAATAACCGTGGTTACTTGTCATTAATTATTTAAAGCACAGGAACCAGTGTGCACGCTGAGAAGTGTTACAGCCGAATAAACCCAGCTTACATATCGGAACTATATGAATTATTTTACAATGTTCAAGAAGTCCCGCAATGTTCTATCGGTCGACACAAAACTAGTTTATATGATAAACGGCACACTGCACCATGTATTAAAGCTTGAAGTTGAGCTTTCTGCTTTCCTAAACAGCTAGAGAGTATAGTACAGGTGTTTTATAATTAAACACTCAAATTGCTAAATAGCTGTATCAATCGAAAACTCTTTTATAAGGACTAGACAATACAAATTCACATCCATCTTTCCCATTTATTTCTTTTCACGAAACGTAATCAATGTGACACTTTCAGTTGCGTTTATCAAAACACTTCACCAGCAGTGTTTAATGAACAAAATATCTGATAACTCTGTTTCTAAGATCGTGAATTTTAAGCCCACCTAAGGGGCAGATGTTCCCAGCGACAGAGGCTCCGTGATTCGTTAGATTGGTGAACGAAAGGTTTAAGCTTTTCGTTTCTGTGGATAGTACAGTAATATAATGTCTCATCCAGTGAGCTCTATTCTGTGATTCGCTGCAGAGTTACCATGAGGCATATAGAAAGTTACCACCCTATCACTGGGTTTCTGTTGTATGAGTGGATTTTAAATACTATTTTACGAAGAATGTTGCCGAGAACACAATCCGGAATGAGGGTCTATAACACATTTAAATTTAAATAGGTGTGATTCATTGTTTGATATAAACCTATTTTTTGTAGAATTTTCTATTATGATTTGTAGAATTTTGATTATTACATGTTGTTCTAATTTTCGTGTTTATTATTAGCTTTAAAATTCAAAATCCTTAGATTAAGATAAACAAATTATTTTCATGCGCTTTGAAGTGTTCTTTCAATTATACAGAAAAAAAAAATATTGCGGGAAATACTTTATGCTCAAGATTGCTACTGATCTTCACTGCTTTGACCACATTGATCCATACTCGTACGTTTTTGTTTGTTTTCATTAAGTTTTGGAGAATATTTTGAAGGATCACAGGCACAGTAAGCTACAAACCTTTTAGTTTCGTCTTATTTCTTTCTATGTAACGGCATTTTCCCTTGCTGTTTGAAAGCTAATACCCCTTGGAGTATTATGATCTGTTTTACGAAGATAGGTGGAATATTTGTGGACGGATCTAAAATGTGAATTTTACTTATTCCTTAGTTCAAATCTTTTTTAGTTCAAATATACTCTTAGATTAACTTAAACACCTAAAACAAAATCAACGTTACTAGCTAATATCACAAACACCCAACACTCAGTGAATACTACAAGATGATACAATAATGTTTTGGTCTTCAGGATCTGTTCACAGTAAATGATATTTAAAACTTATGATGGCGTAATGAACTTGAGGCAACAAGATAGTAGGAATTGACTCAAATCTCTGGAGTAAGTAATCAACGAGAGATTAAAACGAAAAGACTACATTGTAACATCTTTTAGATAAATGAACGGTGAGGGGGCATTACTAATTACAGCATCAACAAGTAGGAAATTTGGATGCTGGGAAGGAAACATTTGTAAAGGGAATGGACAGAACGTGATGTACTAGTAACGTATGAGTTAGTAAATTCTATTTGTTCATAGGTCATTTTGCCGAAAATCATATATTAGTGATAAATAGTTGACAATTATTTTTTTTATTTGTTGCATTTTAGGGTAAGGTCCGGTTGAATCGGCAAGTGAGGTAAAGAGATAATCTTAATTTTTTGATTGGCTTGAAAGTGTCATAAGAATTTCCATTCGTAAAAGATGATATTCTAGATTTTGGAAAAGAAGAACAATTAACTTTAAAAGGAAATTTTAGTCAGTTTACCTGCCGTAAAATCTACATCTTAAACTTTATTTATTACTGAAACATCCATAAAGCACTTATTATAATAACTCATGTTAAATCATTCATCACCCTCAATCATACTTTCTTTTCAAGGCCGTTTTTATATTTGCTTAGCATTTGAGATAGATTTGCTAGAAGCTTTTTCTTTACACTTGGTTTCCAACATATTAATAGTCTTAGAAAAAATAACGTTTCGTTGTAACAGTTCCAAGCACAGTATCGAACACTACCTTAAGCCTTCCAAAAAATCATCAGTCAGGATAGTCAATGTGGATAGTCTATCCAAGTTTTGTGATATTTATTTTAATTACTTTCTTCTACAGTGGCAATGAACTTTGATTTTTTGTGTTATTATATTACATTGGGATAGTTTTCGCTAAGATCTGACAGCTATTGCGTAAATTTCAATTACAACTTAGAACGACCTGTAAAATATTTATTCCTAAACTTTTCATATGAAGTCTACTAATATATTTATGCCACCTTTCGCCATTGACCTATAGAGTTAATTATAAACAAAATATATAGGTATTGTTGAATACTAAGTATTAATTAGGGAAGAGGAACGTGGAACGTAATCGATTTTTCCAATAGCAAATTTCTTTCCGTTGACTTATTTCAGTGTATTAAACAAGACGTAATTTGTACTATGTAGAAACACCGCTACACTGACATGGCCGTTTAGACTTCAAAATTCAAACATTGATTCTTGTCCGAGCATAGTGTTGTATGTCCCGGTAATAAACGAGCGAGTAAGGTAGTTTGAATTGCAGCAGCGTAAGATTGTAAGGAAGAGGAGGTAGTTGGTCTATGTACTATGCTCGTTTATAGAGTATTTGTTCACTATATGAAGTTGTTGACAAATGGGTACTTAGTCGAAACAGCGCAGGTGAGAAAAGGGTGTATTTTAATAAAGAGATCAGCCAAAGCTTTTAAATTTTTGTTGTCTTCAAGGCAATAGTTAAATGATTATATTCAAAGAAAGTAGCATCTACTAAAATCATTTTCAAGTCTTCTCAGGCTCTTCTAGGGTTTTGGTACTCAGAGGAGAAACGACGTAATAAGAAACAGTTCCGATCAATGTTAATTGTCTACGATTTCCCTGTAAGACTTTGCGAGGAGATTTTTCAAAGAAAGTAAATATCGTACGCAACGAACGAAACGTAGTCTTTGCACAGCTGAAGCTCTTTGTTTTTGTTTTTAACAAAGTACAAAATCCACTACTCTAAGCACCCGACTAAGTCTGCTTAGTGCTGGAATTGATGAAGGTCTGAATTCAAAATTGAGAAGGACGGAAAGTATAAGAAATAATTTGAGTAATAGGACATTTGATAAAAATCAGAAACCTTTATGATTCATCCTTTTATAAATAAATATTTTCCTATTATTAAAAACCGAAACTAATTCTCGCAATAATAAATGCAAAGTGCTGCCTAATTCGGAAGGCTGAAGTGCCGATATTTGCTTTGTTAATAGTAACGCATTGGTCCTAATATATTATAGTTAGGTAAACGAGAGTTGTCAGCCACAAATTGTAAGGGAGCCAGTTACCACCTATATACACACATAGAAGTAGATGTTTAAATAATTTAACTGGGTAGGTCCGCTCTAGCCCATCTCTGGTCCTGTTTATGCATAAAGCTTCGACTATAAATTATTTTAGGACAAATGCATGAATGTCTCTAAATAATAAAGGCTAAACTGACAACGCTTTGTACAGCTATGGACATAAAGATTCTCGCATATCTTTAGAGATTATTTCCCAAATTCCTTGTTATTTCTTTCGCAGAGACAAATTTCCCACAGTAGAGGGAAGTTCCATGTTGAAAAATATGAACATAATCCGACATGAAGACAGAACAATTGTGATAATATTGTAATTATTTTCACAAGTAAATAAGGGATTACAAATCAAATTCAAGATTCTAAAATAATAATAATAAATTATAAATACTTAATGTGGTTTCAGTTCACATTCTTACCTTGAAATCTAGTAAAATATTTTTTTTCAGCGTTTAATAGGCTGGATAAGGGGTTAACACACTGGACTCATATTGAAATTTCATTTTGTCACGGGTTCAAATCCTGGTCGTCGTTATTGTTTTTTAAATTGTAGATTACTATTAATATCTTCATTTTTATCGTTTTGTTTTCGATATCTAATTATGATACTTCTATACTTTACTGTTAATTTAACAGTCATTTCAAGAATCGTTTACTATTTTTAGTAAAGAAACGTAATCTGAAAACCGACTGACTCTTTAAAGAGCTTAAGAATGTAAAGTAATTTGTGCCAGAAATGTTATTTATTTTACTGAACTCTAGCTGTAAATGCCCCAACTCTTCGGAGAAAATTAATGAGCTTCGAAGAATTAAGTTAGTTCTTGAGTCTAGGACAAAATAGGCTAGTTTACCTACCAGTGGCTGTTGGGAGTTCCCTCTTGGTTTACCATCGCTTGTATTAAATACTAATGACAACGTTAATACAGAGTAATCCATATAGACCTTTACAATTTCAATTACTTATTTATTACTTTCTTGTGGAAATGACACATGGGCGGAAGAGAGGGGGCAATTATTTTAAAAGCTATCGTTTAGAATGAAAATTTTAGTCATTCTGAAATATCTAGGGGGCAATGCCACTCATGCGCCATCATAAATCCGCCCATGATTAGTGGCAATGAATTTGAGATTGTATTGTATTGTCGAATCGGTTCCAGCAGAACCCGTTGAGCGGCCAAAGCTGAAATTAAAATACGATTATCGTCCATAGTTGAAAAATTGAACAGTGAAGGCTTACATAAACTTATTTTCTAATGTGACTTCTACACACTACGTACTACTACTGCGGCTACCAGTGCTTCTAGGTCTCTTAATAGCAAAACTATAGCAAAATAGACCTTCCATTCCCGCTCATGGTGTTAGCCCGTCCGTCCGTCCTAGAGATGAAATCTCAGGGATTACAAGGTGTAGAGAAACGCTTGAGATGTTCTTGGAAAAGTCTTAGTTAAACCAGCTCAGAGCCCCTGGAACCGTCTTGACTGGTGCAGTCGTTCAGTATTGTCAGCCCATTTAAGAAAATCAATTTTAAAAATTGCTTCGATTCAGTTATACTTGGCTGACCAAACATTATTCGACGCAATACAAATACATTCAGAGAGCATACGTTGCCGAGAAATTCACTTAAAAGTGTTGTTAGTCTATTTTCATATGGCTTCCATTATTTTAGTCATATCAGCACTACATTTGGCATAAACATTGTTTGACAAAGTAAGAACATACCACAGCTATTCCCGCTCCGCAGGAATCCCGTTGTCAGTATTGTCATCCCATGCCAAAATATATATCATGAACCATAGGGTGTAGAGACATACATTATGTGCCTTTCGAAAGGTCATAGTTAAATTAGCTCGGAGCCGCCGAAATAGTCTTGATTGGTGTAGTAGTTCAGTATTGTCAGCACATTTTTAAAAAAATCATGAATTTTTTAAATTGCTTCCATTTACCTAGCTGCGACAAACTTGGCATAAACATGATTCGACGCAAGTACAGTGAATTTTTCGAAACTAGGCACGGCAGTTGTCAGTTTTGCCATCCTATTTTATAAAAGATAAAGCTTGTATGGCTAAAATACTATCAAGGGACCGGATCCTTTACGATTGTAAGTAGAAGCGCAGCTCTAACTTTTTCTGCTGCTGCTGCTACTACTACTACTACTACTTCTAATTCAATGAATACTAATAGTGCTACTCCTTCTGACCGCTAATACTACTACTACAAACTGCTAATCTGCCGAAAACCCAGATAGATTGTGAGTGTGTAAAGCCAGCGAGTCGGTCGCCGAAGTAATTCCAAGCGAAAGTTACGTCAGCACGGAGAGAGATTGGGTAATTTTGTATCATGTAGACATTTAAAAAGAGAAAAAAAAAACGTGACTTTTCTCAGCTATTTCCGTGAAGTGCCTAAAGTTTTGATAATGCGTATAATGAAACAAGAACCTAATCTGACTAGTCTTACCTGTGTTCATGAGTTCTGTAAATGTTGAAAAATGCAAAAGAAAAATTAACCTAAGATTCAAAGCTATTTCTGTGAATTTTGTTAAATGTTGAGAGAGGAATAATTGTTTATAAGTAAAAAAAGAAGTAAGAAATATCAACTGAGAATGAAACCCATGTCTCACTACTAGCAATCCAACGTTCTATCCATTATAGCAAGCAGGTTCTTAAGAGCGAGTGCTTCTCAATACCCCTTGTTTCCGTAACAAAGTTGAGGTGTTATACTTCTGGAACGTTAAAAAATAATAAATATTATACAACTGCTTTTGTTTGTTTAGTCTTTATTTCTGGCGTTTTTGTTTTAATATTCAAAATTTTTAGGATTTAATTATTATTCAGTAGGTTGCAGGATTTTAATTTTTTTTTTTAGTTCACGGCACGTTAAATATCTCTTGCGTAAAGGTAAATTTTTCGTGAATAAATAAAATACATGGTAATTTTGAAACGTATAAATAAAATTTACATACTCATATAAAAACCCAGACGCTTCTGTATGTCTACCCTTTCAACGGCTTTCGAGCGCTTCTCGTTGGACTAGAAGGCTGAAATTTGGCATGACTATTTGTGCGTAGATTGGATTTTTTAAAATCAATTAATCAGTTCCATACGTCAACCTCACACCTCAGGTATCGAAAGTACACTTTTCATTGAGCTAATAAAGCTGAAATTCGCCATGAAGGTTTGTTTTAAAAGCCATAGAGCACAACATTCAACAAGTTCTCTTTTGTTTCTATGAAAGAAGATTTTAAAAACAGAAGAAATATTTTAAAATGTCTAACTAGAAAAACTTATCAATTTAAACCAACATGATAAATTGACTTATTGCATTATTTCTGTCACGAATATCTAATTGACGCCACCATTAAGAGATGGAGCTAATGTTGCCTGCATTATGCTATTTTGTATATACTTCCTTATACAAGCGTCTCAGCCTTAGAAAGCAATCACGTAGTTCGGCAGAACACTAAGAGATGACACCACAACGCTAACAGATGTTGAAGGGAAAATCAAAGCGACTTTGATAGTATACATATTAAACATATTTCTGTAAAGTGCATACAATTTTGAAATTACGTATAATGAAAATAATACTGACTTTTTCAACCTACGTCAGTAAATTAGTAAAATGAATCAGTAAAATGTCTAAATTTTAAAAGAATAACAAAGGAGATATTTAAGCAGAAAGAAAGAAAATGTAAAGTTCTTTAAAAATATGGAAAGGTTGTCGAGCATCAAATCAGGGCCACCCGAGTAGGAAAGGTGGCGTGCGTTTTCCGACCGTGCATTTTCGGCGGAAATACAGGCGAGCGTGCGTTTTGCGACCCGAAATACTGATGCATAGAAAAATGAGAATGTTGAACCTAGTATCACTAATAAGTAGATTGATATGTTGTTATATTTAAATATATTGAAGAAACTTGTTGCATATTACTGGTTAGGTCAAATTAGGTTAGGTTACTAGTTTCATTTTAGGAGCTAGCAACTAGAATTTAAGAGGCATTTTGGCTAAAGGCAAAGGTATCCCCTGTCCGATGCGTACGCGAGGTTAAAGGCACATGGGGCATGTGAAGGTAGAGCTCCGAATATACTCGATCTACGGCATGAAGTAAGGCGGGGTGCTTAGTCTAATTGATTTGATTTGTTATCTAATCACTCAGTAGACTAAGTCACATTAACAAGTGACAGTGACAATCGGTATTGTGAACCAGTGGTGGTTTGCTATTGACTTCCATAGGAAAAAGATGACTTGCGAAAGACGGCGAAAGAAAAGATGACGCAATGTGGCTCCCAACAATTTATGCCCCTATCCGGAATCGAATCCGGCCCCATTTATTACAAGGCAGCAAGCATTACTATTCACTAATAAGGGACATTACCACCCAAGGTGCCCAGAAACAACAAGAGCACTTTGGCAGTCACTTTCATAGGTGGATGCGTGCGAGAAAATCCTCAAGCGTCCTAGCCGAGATTTGAACCGGGCCGCCCGATTCGCAGACGCACTGAGCTACGGCGACTCCTAATTCAATTTGGGAAATATTAGAAATCTTTTTCTCTTTCACATACATATTGATGTGGTAAACCAACTTCGCACATAAAGTAATATAAATCCATGCGCTGATACGAATTCATGCTGGGCAAGCGGCAGAGAGAGAAAGCGGGTTATTTAAAATCAGGTAATATTTTCCCGTTTTTCCTTCCGTCCATGATTGTTCTCCTTATTTCATGTTTTCTGCGTTAATTGCTCTTTCTACATGACATACTTTTGGTTCTTGTCGGAGAATTTTTGAAAGCATGTTCTCAGAATGGAAACTGTTACCTTAGGTTAGCTTTGCGACCCTCAGACTACCAAGAGACACAGTGATTTTGCTGAATACACAGTTAAGATGTAATATCGTTAATGAACTTAACTGGTTAAGATATCACTGACTCTATAATAGCTAGATTGATAATCAAGCGCACGATTCACATTCCAGGGATCGCAAACCGCACGATATTCTGTATAGTCGCAACTTGCTCCTGATTATACATGATACCGTTCTTGATGAATTTGAAGAGTACTTCTAGGTTCCTTTGTAGGCACTAATTCATTTAGTTTACCAATGGAAAATTATGTATTTATGTTTACACAATATGCAAGTAATAATAATAATAATAATTAATTTCCTACACACTAGTAATGTTACAAAAATACTTAGTTCTATGTCGAGAAAATATTTACTGGCAATAATTGAGCAATTCGCAAATGCGGGATTTTTGGACACTGGCATCGTTGCTTGCTTGCCGCCATACGTTTATCGTTACGATAACTTTGTAGGCACATCACATTTGTTGTCATTACGGAAAAACTTTCGACTTACGGAGGTAACTAGATATCTCTGGCAGTGGTGGCGTGAGAGGGGCTAGCGGTGCCCCTGGCCATTACCGACATAAGTGAATCGCTTGTTAAGATTAATCAATGAAGCACATCAATGGTGGTCGGGGACGTAACAGCATTGCCGTCTCAAAACTCTATTTGTTCGCTTGACAGTAATAAGCATTACTCTTCAGATTCTAAGAAGCCATTTTTACGTATAGGTTACGGCTAGTGAGCGAGAAAATATCTATGGCAACTGAGCTTTCCCGCGGGGCTCCAAATCATGAACAATTAGATATTCGGCCAACAGTAGCAGTGTAAGCTCACGATTGTTATCGTGGAGGAGCATCAATCAAGTTGACTTGCTCCCGGCCTCAGATTAACTTACGCCGCCACTGATCTTTGGTGCTCTGCATTAGTTGGAAACTGATAATAGGTTTACAGTTTATTTGGAGTTCGAGCGTTGGCATAATATCTTTTTAACCTACGTATTTATTGCTGAAAGAAAATGAAAAATATGTTTCCAGATTCAGCAAAATAGATAAATAACAGCTCTTTGCCTGGAACTGGTAAAATATTTTCGCGAACCTGCCATTGAAAATCGCTTGCTTAAGGCAGGCACATATCTAGAAGATGGTTTCACGCAGAACCAATGCCTTCACTAGGAGGACCCGAGATATGTGTGTGTGTGAAATTTATTTAAAATGCATATAATTTTGCCAAAAATTATACTAGTATTACTAAAAATATGCGAATTTCAGCGGAGGGAGTCCGGAACCACCCCCACCTCTAAATAATCCCTGGCTTACGTCGTTCGAAAATGCATCTACACGGACACATTTCTGAACATGTCAAATGTTTGTGAACCGTTGCCCTAAACTAATAGGCTAGATTGCCATCACCCTGCATTCTAGAAATGTATATGAAATGACAGTTTTATTTAATTACGTTTCAAGAAGACTCTCTCTTTTAACCCAAGGTTTTGAAAAACGGTTTTTGCAAATCTGACAAGATAAAATATATACTGTTCTTTTTATTATAAGTTATTTAAAATTAAAACAATTTGTTAATATATGCCCTAATTACACTCTTCAATTTGAAATACCGGTAGAAATAACTAAACAAATCATGTAGTTCATTCAATTGCTAATAGAGGGCAGTGATTGTCATTAGTAAATTAGATGTTTTCTAACTTCTTGAAAAAGTATCTCATTTGACATTTATTTATAACAGTTTGGGTTTACGGAACGGAAATTGAGTTACATTATTTAAAGAAATATGGTAATTTATTTTTAATACAATTGATCCTCATCTACGTTGTAAATAGTTATGTCTTCATTAAATTAATCAAGTATTTAATTTGTTAGCAAAGCCTAGAATTAAAAATTCCCCTTGGGTTACAAAATAATCCCATTCCTGGGGGAGGGGGGAATGAGGGAACTTTACAACTTGCTGGGATTTTTGAACTTACAATTTTATTGACACAAAATTTAATTTTATTGTATATTACCCTTGTTTGGCTATATATCAGGACAATATTTTTCACACAAATACGTTACGCAATTCTGCTTATCATTGTAAGTCAGTTAATTTATACGACGCTTCAATATATTTATTTTTGAGAGAAGAAATCACAGCTATAGACATGCGACAATCTTTATGTCCATAGCTGTACACGAGTACATTGTTTTATATAGATAATATGATTGCTTCTGAACAAATCAAAATAAGTATAAACATGCAGAAATAAACATGTATACTTTATCCTACAATCGTACGAACCAGTATGAATAAACACGACAGACGTAAACTTACATATGTTGTTGATATTATATATATATATATATATATATATATATATATATATGCGTAGCCTAGTCGGTATGGCGCTCTACTTCAGTGCGAGCGGTCCCGGGTTCGATTCCCGGTGGGGGCTCCAAAATTTCCGTGTTGACCCAGCATTGTGAGGACAATTTGGGAGCTGCTGTGAATTAAAAACAGTGGCGATCACAGTGAGAGCTTCGGCTCTCCTCTCCCAACCCGTCTGGTCAGCGTGGGAGCAGTAGACCAACTCCTCCCTTCGGGGAGAGCCCTCATCCACTAGTGGATTGAATATGGCTGTGATTTATTATATATATATATATATATATATATATATATATATATATATATATATATATATTTGTGTGATATTTTAAAGGGTATATGTATTAATATCAGTGTTTAGCATGATAATAATTTAAATTCATTTGTCAGTGACATTGAAGAGTAGATCTTCAGTAAATAAACCTTAGGAAAACCTATATACGTTGTACAATAAACCAAAGAGGTTGGCTTGCATTAGCAAGCATTTGAATTCAGAGTTACATTGTCAGATATTTGAATAAGTCTCATTTGAAAAATACTTTGAAAGAAACAAGTAGAGAAAATTTCGTGAAAAAATCTAGTAAATATCCCTTTCGTTAGAGTGTGGAATAAGTCTTTTTTAGAAGAACCCTATCGCATACAGTACGTGTGATCCAATACGAGTAGCTCAACTAACATAATAATACCAAAGTCTGCCTGAAATTTTAAGCGGAATAAATCACTAAAATCCATAAATTACTGAAGTTCCAACTCGTTGAAACTATGTAGAGGGAGCTAGTATCAGAACTATCCTGCATAGTTACAGAAAGCATTCTATTGTCTTGTTTCTCTTCATGTCATCAGTACATTATATTTAAAACTTTTCTTCCATTGCTTCCAATGAATTTTATATTTCTTTTGTTTTTCCAAAAGTTTTGCTAATTGAGTAGAAGTAGGCACTGATGTTTGTTAGAATACTCTTCACATAGTCTCCTTTCATGTGAAAAAACACACCGTAGAGCAAGATTCTTAACCTTGGGTTCAAGAGCCCCTTGTTGGTCCGTGGGTGGGTTTCAGGGAGTCCACGAGGTTCAGATAATCAATAGCATTTACAATCACTTCACGTGTAAATGTGATGAGCAAACCATATCTGTTGAAATTATTTCAATAATGCCATTATTGAATGAGCACTCAAATTGTAAAATTAATAATGCACTTGGTTGTTTTATACTCGTTAAAAAACGTTTAAAAGCACTACTTTTTCGGTTTAATGCCAGAGACTATCTTCAGGTGCGACATTTTTTTTGTTTAAATATGCATGTATCTAACTATAAAAGTAAGTATTACATACACTATTCTGTTAAAAGTAAGTGTTACATACACTATTTTGTTGATATAACTTACAATACTATTTTTTCAATATTTCCCATATCATCAGGTGCTCTTTCGCTAGCTTCAGGTCTTTCAACACAAGCTAAACCGTCACCGTTCATTCTGAGTTCGCGTCTTCCCTCTTATTGCAACATACGATTTGCTTTCCTTATAAGCTAAAATGTGTTGGATTAGGCTTCTTCGTCTTCTTCTCTTTCCTTCAACCACTCCTTTATCGGCATTCCCCAGTATATACATAATCTCTGCGCAATCAACGTCCTAACATGTTTCTTTTTCTCTTCTCCATTATCTCCAATATTGTTCGTCTCCCTCCTATTCTCTTCGGTACTTCCTCTTTTTGTCATAACAAAACTTCAACGACTTCGATTTTTTTTCACTCTTTTGTAGAGTCCACGTTTCTACTCCATACAACACAATACTCGATAGAAAAGTTTTACACAATTCCTTCCCTAATTCTTTGTTCCAGGGTTTCCAAACAGATTCTTTCTCTTCTTAGTCAACGTCTGTTTAGCTATTTGTATTATGTCCTTTATCTCTTTTCCACATTTCGTATCCTTACCCCAATTACTACCTAAATACGTTAAGCTGATTACTTGTTCTACTTTTACATTCCAATTTTAATGTTTACTATGGTTCGATTTGTTCCCGTTACCTTTCCTTTCGTTTATGTACTCTCATTTTCAATCCATCTTGTTGAGTTTTTCTATAACTATTTTAACACCTAATTAATCGGGGGCCACAGTTGCTCAGTGGCAGCCGATCAAGTAGTCTAGCGGTTAAACGCATTTCTCTTTCGACTAAAAGATTGTGGGTTTGAATCCTGCCTAGTGCAAGGATGTTTGTGTGTGTGCGATTTTAAATTAGATTTAAGAGAGAACAAGTTCAACAAAGTTTAAAACGTATAACAAGTTGAACAAGGAAAGCCCGCTTAGGGCGAACCAAGTTTTTTTAAAAAAATGGTAAAGGGCTCAACTCTGGTGCTTGGGGTAGACGGTTCCATCCCTGCTCATGCGATGTGGAATTTGTTGTATAAAAACACCGTATGCGTGGGTTTCCTTGGGGTTCACCCGTTCTTTTTTTTTTTACTTCATTACACCAATTCATCCATCCGGGCTGAGTCAAAGTTGCTTAAAGGTCTTAAAAATTAAATTCAAATCTTGTCAAGGGTTTTCTCATTTTCTGCAAGAATAACCATGTTATTCACAAATCTCATGAAGTGTATTTTCTTACCCCGAACCCGGGGCATTACCCTGGCATGTTAACCACAAAAACGCAACGGATTTATAAAACCAATAATTTATTTAAAAGGCTTCAATGGGTCATAGGTACACAAAATTTGAAAGATATAAGCTTTCCGATCTATATATTTTTAAAAGATAATCATCGAAACTCGAAAATTCAGACCCCTAAAGTTTACACCCGACCCCTTGAGACAAAAGAGAGTGTATGTATTTTAAAATCCTATTGTGGATACACTGTTGCTCGTCAAGGCCTGGTTTCTTTTTCCAAGTGTACACACAAAGGCGGTAAGTAATTTTCACCTACTATTTCTCTATCTTGTCCTTCACTTGCTACTGAATTAAAATCACCTATCAGTACGTTCCATGCGCATTTCTGTTCTTTCTGAATCAACTCCTCCAGATATTTATAGTTTATTTCGACCTCTGCTTTAGGATTTAGTTGTAGACACCAGATCCCTCCTCTTTTACGCCTTTCAGACCATCATCATGTGTTCATTGGTGTAGGATACTTCGTTATTGCTTTAGTCGCTTTCCTATACATCTACTCTGCTTCTTCCTCCTCTTTCCAGTCCCAAATAGAACATCTTATATTCTTCACCCATCCTTTCTTACTTCACGAAGTCCTATACAGTTTATCTTGAATTCCTCTTCCAGGATTCCTCACTGTTCTGCTTACAACATGGAGTGACCTGACGTTCCATATTCCTGTTCTTAGGTTTCTCTTCTCTCCTTTGTTCTTGACCTCTTCTGCTCCATTCGATATCTTTCCTTGCTCCATAATTTCTCTCAAGGCATGTCATTTCCCGCAGATCTGAATATGGGGATAGCTCATCTCCGGAATATTTTGTCTTGGGACAAACCATTGAGGTCTATATTGTGTTTTGAAACTAGGAAAATAATGTGGTGACTTTACGTTTCCTTTCACATCGCAGTTAAGGAAACCATCCAAGATCCATTCTGAGCTTTGCCGATGTAATTTATAAAAGTACGTTGTTTATTTTCCTTGGAATTACTTTAGCATGCTTCGTGTGTGATCATTGTGAACGGGACCTCTTGCATGTTCACGAATTCGTTACAGAAACACAGTCATAGAGACCAAGAACTTGAAATGTTGAATTACGTAAGCACTTTGCCTACTATCTGGTGCACCACTCGGGAAGCCGGTTTGTCTTTTGTTTAATAAAACTTAATGTACCGAAATGTTTTGTTATCGTTTGTTAAAGTAATGTTGGTTGTTTTTTCCGGAGGTCGTTCCGTGGTTTTTATCCATGACATTAAAGGAGTCCGTGACTCAAAAAAACTTAAAGAGCCACTGCTATAGCGTGTTGACTCTTTTCTCAAATGATTGCTTTTGTTGAAGTACATTGGAGCCCAACCATGGAAAGTTATGCCTGCAGTAAATATGCCTGTTATACAGTATTGTTATTTAACATGCTTCCATTCATCATTTTACTATTGCAATATTGTATATACGTATATTACAACTTAACAAGAAAAAGTATTAGAAATAGAATTTTCCAATATAGAGTGATGATGTAGTTTGAGCAATAATTAGAAAATTTTAACAATTGTAAAGAAGTGATCAATTGTTGAAATTACATTAACTGCTATAGAAATACTTATAGTACTTAAAATGTTGACGTGTGTATGTCCTAAATATCTATTTTATGATTTTTCTCATCGGGTTTCGACTTCATGATAATGGTAAGTCAAAGCATTTTCATATATAAATTATGATATTTTTTTATTTTGCAACGCGTATGAAGGCTTGAATCAAAAATGGAAATCCAAGTAGAAAATTAGTAGGGCGCATTCTTATCTTGTGGTGTCTATAGAATTTAGTTGAGTGAGTTGACCATTTGAATCGAAACTATTATTGGAAATGTATGTGTCATGGTAGATGCCCCTGGAAAAGGTTACAAAATAATTCTTGTACTTCTTACAGGGACTGGAACCTGATCGACGTTAAATGGATTATACACACAAAAAAAATATATTAGTCAAAAATGAATACATGCGTTTAATCGCATCCGTTTTATTCAAAAATTACTAAACAACTTGTTGTAATTGACTAGCGTATAGTCTCCCCTAATCATATTTGAATAACAGGTGTAGTCACAGTGAATGTAAGGTCAATATTTTCTTTAATTGATGCGGCATGACATTTCAAGTAAACAAAAACTTGAGGAAAAAACCAAAAGCAAAAAAAAAAAAAAAATGAAAATGACCCATCTTGACTTTTATAATGAGTTCATGGTAATAATTTTGATGAGGAGGAGGCCGATCAATATAATAACATTAATATTTAAATGTGTGAAGATATTAACGCATGTTTTTATGACATTATGCAGTTTAATTGTATGTTTATATTTGTGGTAAATAGATGGCAGCACCTCTTTTTAAAAAGATCTCAGATACTGAACTTTACTGTTTGTATACAATCGGGTTATACTTTGCCGAATTAAACGTAAGATTATTATTTTTATACACTTACATATGAGGAGGTGACATGCAAAAGCGAACATGTCCAGTACATACAGTTTTTCACAATCAACGGAAACGTATCCCTGCCCGCCATATTGATATATGTGAACCATGTATTTTCACATGCTTCTATCATTGAATACGTTCACGTTTGCGTGACTTTTATGCTGTATGGACGTTCGGATTATCCTGTAAGCACCATCCCATATCGTATTTCATTTTTGCAAATTTTGGACATATTCGCGTTTGCGTGTCACCTCCATATATGTTTAAAGAAATTGCTTTAAGGATTTTAGAAAGAATAGTACATGAATATGTATTTCAGCATATATTTATGTGAGGCGTTTTACAAGTTGTAAAAGAGTGATTCGAACAACACTTCAGTCCTTTAAGAGATGAACGTTCTAGTTCAGACACAGCCACGAGACGGGGATTTTATTATTATTATTATTAACTTAATAGTATCACTGTAAAATGTTATTGCTACAACTACAAGAAAGTATACTTTTGACGGAATCATACTCAATTTTAATTACTATTTCCAGTCGTTTTGCTTACATTTCCAGTCATATTTGAATAATCATTCGCACCCAGCTCTGAACATAGATTTAGTTAGTGAAATAGAATGACTACATATCCTTCTTAATATTGACAGAAAATTAATCTGCGTTTAAACCAGTGGATAATTTGTTACAAAATGACTAAATTTCTCTCAATTTTGAGTAACCATTTTTCAATGTGTAGATTCTGATTGTCTTCTAAATACATTCCCCATAAACGTTCATATATTACATCCGCTCTACGTTATAAAAGAATCCTAGGTAAACATTTTTCTAGAGGAATCAAATTCATCGGTACCCTCAAAAGGTCATTATCGATTGTTATTCGAAAACCTTTTACATAATCGAAGATTTTAGCAGAAGTTATCAAGAAGCTAGTAAGGAAAGAAGCATTAACTGATGCGAAACTTTAACTTAGTTGAAGCTTTCAGTTTAGTTCCCTCTCTCAACGTAACAACACTGGTTTGAATCGGTTCAGTCACGCTTAAATTATACGCAAATTGAACGTAAAACAAGTTAGTCCTGTTAGGATGGAAACGGTAAAAAGCTAAACATTCTAGCCATCCTTACATAATTTTTGAGAATATGCTTTTAGTTGGTGTGCCGCTGTCATGGAAACCATGCAACCTCTCACGAATGAGAATCTTCTTAAACCTTCTTCAGCTCAACTACTATCATCGACGTAAATTTGCAGATATCGGCCAATAAATTTCGGAGATGAAGAGTTCCAAATAAACCAATGAGTGGTCGCTCGGTCATCTCAATAAGTAGAGTGAGGATTGTGTGGGATGGAGGAATGCATTGTTATTCTTCAGCGAAGAGAACATTGTGTATTTAACTTCATTATTTGACCCTGTTTACAGCTGATTTGGTTTAACTTATTTCTATCTATTTAAGTATATAAAGTTGCTTTTCATGCTTCGTGGATATAATTATCAAATATCTTACTTTTCTGTAATTATTTGCTTTGCTTTCTTGGAAACAAATGAATAACAAGTTTTATTCAGTAAGTTAGTTTTATTAAATCTGAACAAATCTTCCATTTAACAACGGTTTCCTATAACTGTATGTTGATTAAAGATATGTTTATTTTGCTGTCTAGAAATACATCGAAAGAGACTCTGGAAGGGATTGGCCCTTATTCAAGGTACTAATGCAGCATTTTCCTGGTTTGACCCGTAGAAACCGTAAGTCACTTCGTGACGCACCGGGGGTAGAACACGGGTCCTTCTCATTACAAGAAGCACACTTTAAATATTGGAGATGTTTGATGCGTAAGAGTACGCGTACACTAATAAAACTAGTTTGGACGGGCAAAGCAAGACAGAACGATGTCGTACAAAGCTTATATATACATGTGGGTGTGTTCCGCTTGACTCCACTATCAATCGGAGAAGGCATTATCATTTAATTATGGAAATTTAACATGATATCGCTGTCCTAACTTGCTATCTTTCATGTGAAACTGCCCTTAAAGAGAGTATGTTATGCTCATGTGGTAAATGTTCTTGTCAGAGTAGGCTCTATTTTGAGGTAACTTGTACACAAACTGTTCGAAATATGTTATAACTGAAGGTGATAGAAGAGTTTTAACAGTAATCGTTGAAACACTAAAACCATTTAACATTAACCCTGAGTAAAGCATAATGAATTGAATTTTATCTATAGCCTTGAGGGTGAGAAAACACGTTGAATACTGTAGAATAAGTATGTAAGTTTTCAATCGTATATTGCAGTTTAAAATTTTGATCTTGATTTCCGCCTACTACTACTACTGGTAATGAAATCTGGAAATCCATTGATACTAAGTTTTCCCTTAATTCATGCAAGTTTTTTAAACTCTAAAGAAACCACGTTATCTCCCAATTCTCTATCCGCTGAGCAATGTTCTGAAAGAGCTAAAGGTATCAGGTTTTTCAAAACTGTTTTATTAAATCTTTACATTAAGATTAACAAAACAAATATTGCCAGTCAAAGCACATGCATGAAAACCAGACATTTTTCTCTCTCTCTCTCTTTCTCTCTTTCACTGCATCTCTCTCTCTCTTCGTTGATTCCACTGGAAAGGGTCCTGAAATAAAAGATGTGTTCCACCTAAACAAAACATATTTTTCAGCTGAGGGAATTGTCCAAAATTTTCGGAGGTTATAGTTTGATAGTTTGGGTCATGGTTAAAAAGTACTGATGAGCGTGGGTTGAAACCCGCTTCGTTTTGAAGATACAGTGTTTTAACTTGAAACCCAGAAGCGATTCCTTAGAATGCTAAGTAAAATGTTTATTTCGCAATAAATTAAGAATGGTACTGAATTGATCTGTTTTAGTATTGCTGAGCATTCCTTATTAAAATATGCTGTCAACGGATTGTCAATGTTGCAAACCTTGTATAAGAATATTTTATTCAAATGGTACTACGTAAGTTTATTCAGGTATTTTTTTTATTCTCTAGTAATTTTAAATATAATAAAAGCACATAACGCAATGTTATAAAATGGAAAAATTATAGCAGTTTCAATTTTGAAATCATTGATCCTCTACATATAACGTGGTTGCAACTTGCTTTAGTAATACACATATTGAGTTATTTTGCATGTCCGAATATTTGTCCAAAATTCCTCAGGTACCGAACTGTATTAGGTTCGTTTTGACTTTCTTCTTAAATGCAGTTTCTGAATTGCAAATGAAGTCGAAATCACACTACGCAAATACAGCTGATATTTATGACCAATGCAGTTAGGTAGCGTACTTGCCATTGCAGAAAATTGACCTCCATCCATGATGGCGGATACTTTGATAATGTAGCTCCTTCTATTCATTCAACATTTTTGTGTTACGGTGCTTCATTTTCTTGTCGATCTGTGAGCTACCAGGCTGAGCTGTGACCAAATCATCTTGTATTTAGTATAATATCAATGTCAAAGCCCACTAGAAAGTGTAGACCCCATCCTTGGTACATTATCTTCTGATGAAAGCCAAGGGAACTTCTGTTTATCTTCTATAGCGAAGTCGTAAACCTGCTTCTGGGAAGAATAATCCTTATTATCATTACTCCCATTTTTTCAAAATACTATCCCAAATTATCTAGCGACTGATCATGATATTCAGGCTGAATTAATGTTCTCACTGATTTCGAAAACTATAAGACATTAATATACCAGGTTCTCTATCGCATACAACCGCAGAATCACGATGAAGAATAAGGGATTACAAAATAGTGATTAGACTAGCAATGGTGTACGCAGCAGAAGCCGAAAAACAGCCTAAAATAAAAGCGGTATCTATTTTTTCAAACGACATCAACATCATTGTTATATCTTAACTATTGAACGATCTAGTAGGTGTTATGTAGTATTGGGTGTTGCACTTTAGAACCTCTAAGTACTCAAAACTAAGCACAATGCTGGGAATTCTCGATAGGCGTAGCTCCTGAGTTGATCAGAGTAAATACTTTAGTCTTGCGTTAAATTAAAGGAAATGAAGTGTAAAATGATACCAGGTAATTCCGCGTGTGGTTTAGGGGTTATAACGTTATCAAAATGGTGTCCGTTAGAATTGGTAATGAAATCTTGAAACGCGTATAACATCTTACAGAATTGCGATACAAGCGTCATTTAGGCATAACATTCACGGGAACAGAAAGGAAAATGACTACAAGCAAGACTTTTACTCATTGTTGATCCATTCTTTGAGAATTAAAGAAAATTGATAGGAAAAGGTTTCTTCATTTCATTTTTTAAGTTTATGTGAAATAACCTCAGTGATTGAAACATACTATCACAATACGTAACATTTAAATTATAGAGAACTGGAAGAGTTTCGAAACAGTATCAGTATCGTTTCTCCATATTTAAATCTAAGATGTGTTTGCATGTAATCTTAGTGTGTTCGTGCGCTAGCTCTATAGCAAACGTTATTGTTACGTGACACATTTAATTCAATACGGTGACGTTGATACGCTAAGACGTCATCTTCATCATCAGTACTATCAATAACCCCCAAGCACTCTGCTGTTCCAATTCACATTCTCTGAATATTTTACAGTGTTTGTGTTCCAATTACACCAGCACAGATTCTCTAATTTGAAGACGTCTCTCTTACATTTGTTTCCTTCTTGACGATTTGTATAGTGGATCAACATATACTGTATGTATTCCATATATCTCTACACGTTAACTGCGTGGCTTTTCATTCACCATGCTGTTGCAGGCCGACATTATGTTTTCTCGTTTTTAGTCTTGTTATTTGCTTATAGCTTCCTCTTCAGCCAAATTTTCTTAGTGACCTCCGAACAAAAGCGGGTCTTGGAGCCACCAAGGTGAAGTTCCACTCTTCTTCCAACTTCAGTGCTAACTGCCTGTATTGGTTGGTGACCATTTCGTTGATACTTAATTCTCCGGTCTTCGCTGAATAGCTGTGATGTTCTCTTCGAAATTGGCTAATGGTTTGGTAAATACAAGTTAGGTTTCTGGACTCTTATTAATGGTTTGATACCTCATTTCCCTTTTAACGTTTTTACGTGGTAGTACCGGGTAAGGTGCCGCTTATGTAGCAGCTTGCGCAATGTTTTAAAACATTCCTTATAAGTCACCTCTCAACCTCTAATTTGGCCTAGAGGAACCATCTTTGCCCCTGATGACTTGCCGAAGTGTTCCCGTTGGAAGCGACCTCTCTAATTTACTTCTCTTAACACTGTTTTCTTGTTGTTCAACCTCAATGTCTTGTCTGTCGTCCAAGGTATCGTTCACCTGGTGTCGTCCAAGGTATCGTTAAGTTTCCCGCATTTAGCAGTTTTCTCGGGATACAACGTAGCAATAAGATCAATAGCAGGCTTAGATCTTCGTGTGGGTCCCAGATGGCATACGGTTAAGTCGAGTGTCTGGAGCATGCATTTATAATCCATGGATTCACTTTAATTCCACAAAGTGTTAATGTTTAAAATCATCCATCATTATACGATAAGATAAGGATAAAATTTATTTTATGGGCGGTAACAGCACCATCATTATAAGATGATTATATTTATTTTTAATCATAAACATGTAGTTTTTAAAGCTTTTAAGGTTATCTAGTAGTATGTTTGTGGGTCGGTAGGTATCTTGATATTATTAATCGATATTTTGATTTCACTAATCATATACTCGACACTACGCGAATATTCGATAGGTGACTGGTAAAGTACACTGTCAGTCATACATTCTCTTAAATATATACCAACGTCACCAGCACCTTTAAGCGTTCAGTCTTTTCTTAGAAAAATATAACCTTGCAGTTCAATTAACACACTTGCTATAGTTGATTTAAGCCACGTTTCTGACAAGAGAATATATAATTGCTTAACATCTTTTAATAAATCTTTGAATATGCAATAGAAGAGATTGGCAGTTTGAATGAACTACATGTAACCCTTTGGGAGCTTCAGCAGATCGTTGCCACAAAAGTTAAAGGGCTGTATTTGTAAATCGGTCACTTGAAAAAGAGAGCCAAGTGGATGAATAGTAGCATTCAGGTCGAGACTCAGGCAATTCGCATAGCTGCCTGAAACAACAGATCATTGGGCGATGTAAATCCTTCATTCGACATCATTCTGTCAGGAAAAGACGAAATAAATAAATGTATCACTTAACCACAGATGCAATGAAATTGACTAAAATTATTAAAATCTATTAAAATGTTCGAAATCTATTAAAATTAAAATACACTAGGACAGATTTAATATTAATTTAATTTACAACCTCCACACAAGAGACATGATGTTATACTGAATAAAGAGTTCAAAAATAAAGAAGAAACTGTACAGTCAGAACACTAAACTCTCCAATATCTATTTGTGTCAGACAAAAAGCATGCTGAAAAGCATTGGTTTCCTAGAAAGTTGAAGTCCTCTTTATCAACAATAACTATCTTCCTGCTTTCTACTTTCTCCATATTTTTTTCCTTAGATAGAGCGAGTATCAACCCGCTCCTTCACTTCTTTTAGCACGGCTTGCCTAGCAGGGGTCAGTGACTCCCTCACAAGGATTTTTGCTCCTTTGAACGTCATTTTCATTTTCCAAATTCTCACTCTTCTTTGATAAGAAATGAATTTTGTAATTATGCATCAAGCACATTCTTCAACAATTTATGATGCCAATCCACGCTTCTTGACACCCAGACAATGGGTGCGGTAAAATTAGCTATGGTTATTTCACGCGTAACGATTTTTCACAAAAATAAATAATCATTTTATATACATCTTCCTCTGGATTTTCCGGAATTCCCCAGAATAGAAAATTTCTTCGGTTGTATTCATGTAGGTCATCAATAGCCTTTATATTTTCCAGCACACGCTTATTTAACTTAAGGATTTCCTTCGTCTGAAGCTCCAATTCACAAGATAATTGCTTCTTTATTTCGATCAAGTCTAGTAGACACTCAGTATCATCTTTATTTTGGTTCTTCGTTAGCTTACTTTCAGCATTTTCTTGAAGAATCTTTTGTCCAGTTTTTGATATTTCGCCGAAAGGTGCTCAATTGTTGGCTGCGCTTATGGTCAATGACCTGGTTGACCTTAAATTCACTTGGTTGCATTTAATTTGAATTTAAATGTTAGTACAAACACTGAGATCATAGCATTAGAATAAGCTAAATACTTTTTAGTCCACAGTCATTATTTATTGTAAAAAGTCACGGCTACTTTTTATTGCTGGTTCGCGGTGTTAGGCTGTGTCAAGAGGGAGCGTTATTCACAACCTGACGCCATCTTGGTCGCTATATATCAATTTTATCCTTATGATTTTGCTACTACTTGATATTTCCTATTTTTGTTTTCTTTTCAACAATCGATAGCTGCCCACTTTCATATGGGTCTGACTGCAATTAGTGAACCTTGCAAATTTCGATTTTTCATGTTTAACCTGGAATAACATTTGCAGTATGTAACACTAAGTTGTGTGCTTCACATATTATTTTTACCATCAATTGAGGATGCCACATATCCAATAAACCGACGTAGTGGCAAAAAATAAAATAAATACCAGGCTTGCAACATTGACCACTCGATCGCGATACCTCGTCATTGTCATAAACCAACATGGAAAGATGAAACGCATTTCGTTCTTTTACTTCAAAGCTAGTGGAATGGAGTTTTTGAGCTCTTTGCTTAGCAGGGCTATACTGTACAGTATACTTACACAGCATGTTTAGTTCGGGTCTGAAGGGAATATTCCAAAAACACTGTTCGCCACTAAACTATGACAGAAAGAGAGTCACAGTATTATGATCGGTCACAGTGGAAGAGCTTCAGAATGCCTTGGTAGCTTAATCTTCTATATCTTAAACAAAGCCTGTCTTTTTACAAATTAAGAGCACACAAGTGACCATAAACTGGCTCGCTTGTGGTGTGCACAAAATGTAAACAAATATATATATATATATACGTACATTTTATATACACTCAAATTCATAGAAAATTGGGCGATCGGGTCACCTTATCAATTTGAATCATAGCACAATGTGGATGAATCAGTACTCGTTAGAAAATTATAGTCAGCGTTCTATTAGAGTAATTCCCTGTTGCCAGATAGGAAAAGCTTTACAAAAGTGTGCTATCGACCGTTTTCTATGGAACTTGTGTACGTAGTATGGAGAAATGTATTAACTTGTAAAATGTACAGTAAGTAGGTCTTAAAATGTTCATATGTGCCTCTCCAAACATTCTATGAAATTATCATCTATATACGACTACAGCACATAATTTCGAGATTAGAAATAGAAGTATTGGAAAAAGCTCACTTTTAGGAAAGGTGAACTTAATACAGAACTAATGCAATACTTCGAGCTTCAGATCAACATTATTAAGTTGCTGTTTCCAAAAAATACATTCTAATTATGTGGTTTATAATTTATTCTGCTATTACTTAGCATTTGCACACAGAACGTCGTGAAGTAAGGGATGGCCATCTATGGATCCTTTACTAAATTACTTTAATGTTTTGTGCAAAATGAAAAACTCGTTGTTTTTAGTATGGTCGGACTAACTACTTTCAACTTTCGAGCCAGTCAAAGATATTTAAGCTGACTATAGAACGTTTGGGTAGTTATAATGTCTATTGCCGGAATTTTGAGTTATCCTCGAACGTCTCGGAGAGATTAATCTGCTGAGTTTAGTCTGTTCAATTATGTATCTGTCTCTTGTTTGTTCTTCATCTCGCTTAATGACATCAATGCTGACATACACAAGAATTGTCTTGGGCAATCCATTCACATAATAGGAAACACTAACGTTGTACGATGCACGAAACTGTTCCTCATCCTCTTCTGGGACGTCTGCATTTTACACGAACCACGGTGATTACACCACTTCATCATGATATTTTAATTGGTTCATGTTATTGTTAGTATTAATATTTCCCCTCTTTTCAACGTTCACAATATCAACACATCTACACGGTGTATTTTACACTTACATTTCTCTTCTGTTTGATGTTATTTGAAGTCTTAAACGTTTGGTAGCATCACCGATCAGATTTAACTTCTTGCTTTCTTTGGTAAGATTCCTTGAAAACATTTTTCTTCTTGAACAGAAGATTCACTCTCTTCTATATTCATGCATAGACACAATTAGATGGAACTCCTTTCAAAACTACAAAGGAAAACCAAAAACAGTCAAATTAATCCTAACAATGACTGTGAAAATAATGGCAATTAACATCAGTGGTAGTGGAAGCCAATCTGGGGTCTGGGGCAAGTGAACTTGATTGAGGCCCATTCGCGAATACAATAGAGAACTATACTGGTACTCTTGGCCGGAAAGTCATATTTTTCTATTCCAAGCCAAGCGTGTAAACATGGGGTATATCGGGGCCTCAATTACCAGTGTAGATACCTTCTCGCTCACTCCCCGTAACCTTTTTATGAGAATGGGGTTATTCAGATTGTGCAATCATGCTTATTAACCTTTACAGTAAAGCGCACAAGTATGAGTTCTGAAACGATATAGCTATTGCGTCACTGACCACCAACGATGGTCTCCATTATTTGAGTGGCTTAGTGGAATAAGGTCACATGTCATAAATACGGTATTATTTTATACAGAAAAACGGACTAAGTAATTTTAACAATTAATATAGTAATTTTTTTGTTATGCATGACGTAATATAAGTTCCTGGAACAAACACAATAGAGGTAACAGTTCCCAAATGGTTTGTTTGCAAAGTGTAATGGTTTACATTAATAATACCGTAAAATGTTTACCCCTACCAAATACTAACTCTAAAGAGTGGTTCTAGCTACACTGTTTGTTCAGTAAACAAGAAAACAAGAAAGTAAACAGACTGTATATGATAGATTTTTAAAATCATTTACAAGCATACAATTTCTTAATGAAGTTCAGAAGTGGGTAGAAAATAACAAAATAAAATTGTAATTAAATTTAATACCCAAAAGATACATGAGTCGCCGTGGCTCAGGCAGTACCGTGCCTGACTACGAATTGGGCTGTCTATTTTCAAATCCCAGCCACGCTCTGACTAACGAAAACTAGTCATCCTGTATTGACTGTACATGTGTTTTTCGGTACTAAAATGAATACCATAGGCACAATCCTTACGCGAGGAGATGCTAGATGGCATAATCGGTCTCTTTGAAGTAAATACTTTTCATTGGGATTGTTTTCGTTTGCCCATTTTCCACTGAAATCCAAAATTCAGGACAAAAGCCTGTTTAAACCAATCTTATTTTAACATCCATCTTCTGTTCCGTGTTTATTAAAGGTGAAACTGACACTTTTCAAGTTTATCTAAAACTGAGAGTAGATATGGGGTATGAACTGCATTATTATACTTGGCAACTTTTACCTTCCGCCCTGGGGTTACTTCTGTGGCAAAGGAACACTAGCAAGGTTTGGTCGATGGCCACTCTGTAATTTTCAGATGCACTTCCATATCATTGTGAAAGAATTTGATGTAAACACTACGCTCACCCTTAATATTCCTGATTAGCTACACTACACTTTGTGGCATGTTACCTTTTTCCACTTGAAAAAGGTTGTTCTTTGGGAATGGTATATTTCGATTCAATATAGTGCAAAAATGATACCGTCCACAAGCGTATGCATCACGGGAGTAGACGCTAGATGGCATAATCTGTCTTTAGACATAAAGACTCATTTTTCATTGACATGTGACATGTGCCCTATTGCACTGAGCCACTCAATTAATCTTAACAAGTGATTATCCACTTGTGTCAGCGACCTGCAGGGACCCAGGCTAGGGCACCACTACCTCTTTCTTATGCTACCACTGGTTAGCATTATGTCTATAAAGGCCAGCCATCAAGGACACAATACATTTTTCATTAGATCCTTGGTTTTCTTAGAATGTTCCTCTGTTTTGCGCGGACTTGTAACATATTCTCCAATGCCTGGAGGGTGGAGGACGGGTGTCCAAACGGCTCTGCAGGCGACATATAAATTGACGACAAATGAGTTATTGGAAAAATCCGGCAAACACGACAAGGGAAGTCACCTCTGATTTCGATTTTAAGACTCTCCAAAAAATTGATAAAAGGGATTGGGTGAAAATAAAAGGGATTGGAGAGAACATCCGTTTCAGAAATCTGGCAACACTATTCTTCACAGTTGGTGAGTGGTTTTCAAATGTGACAAGTATGCGTCGAAATTGAATGTGGGAGGTGCTACAGAAGGACCCTAAAAGTTCCTTGCGAGTGGGTGTGGTTAGTTACCCTAGTTACGCTACTGACTATGAAATAGTAGAAATTCGATAGACAATACGAAGAATCCTTAAATCTTCTGCAAAAATCTCCCAGCATAAATCCAACGTCTCGAAGGATATTTCAGATATTGAATTCGTCATTACCCACTTCAAAACATTTTGATTTTCATCCAAATGTAACTGCAATGTTGCCGGAACACTTTGTAGTACACTTTCTACATTTTTGGAGTTCATTTTCTTCTTCTTCACATTTGCTAAACTTCCTTATTTCCTGCATACTTCTTATGAGTGGTTTATAAAATGTGATGTGTTGGATTTCCCAGCAGTTAAAATTAATTAATTGGTGACTGGAAATTTTAGAACAAAATGTTTGACTGATTGCAGCGTCCTAGACATTCGACATCATATTAGTTTTCTTCAATAATAACTTTAGTCTTGCATTACTAGTACTATCTACTGTAAAAGTTTTAATAATATGTCCGCTATGGACTGTCCTCCCTCGCTGCGAGATTTTTATTTCCAGTCCAGGTTTTGAAGTTCTAAATGTAGGGTGCTCTCATTGATAATCACAATGCGTAAGAAAAAGCAACACCTGCCGAGCGAAAACAAATGCAATTTGCTGTACATTCATATGACCATCTGTTTTCGATATTGCCAATATATAAATTAATTTTAGATAGCTTTTCTTTTGGGTGCAAAATTATTTGTTTACAATTCTTGACATGATTTTGTTTGAGTCTAAATGTAGCAGATAAGACGGTGAAGGAAAGCCTAAAGTTGAACTTACTTATCTTTCCGGCGTTGCGGCTATGAAAATCGCGGCTACGTAGTGACACCACTATTTATTGTTGCGGCTAGGAAGTGTCGCGACTATGAACATTCGCTGCTACGTTGTGCCGGTGCTATGTATGTCGCGGCTACGTAGCGTCGTCAGTTTGAAATGTCTCGACCAAGGAGTGTCATGACTACGAAATGTAGACTACGTATTGTCGTTCAACGTAACTTGCCTCCGTAAATTCGTCTTTATACAGTAAAGGTTATATCCATCACAATCTTCTCAATAGAAAAGGAAAACATTCCCAGCACAGCGTGTTTCGTTATATTTCAAGACACACATAACAATCCTGCTTCTAAATTCGTTAAAACATAATTCAATAACAACAATGCCCTGATATAACGGAGTTAAATTAAATTCACTTAGAATGTTTCAAATTATAAAATTCAACAACAATCACTCTTTCCTATTCTCACAGCGAGGTTCTTATGAAATCGGCATCATAGTGGTCAAGTTGGACGTACGTGCGCTCTTTGGCGACGGCTTTTCGAAGTCGTAAAAATCTGTAAGCTTTGTCGTTTGGCCGTAGGTAATGTCAAATATCGACAAGGGCAAAGGTGTCTTTCAAGTTCTGTAACACATGAGAGGAAATTTAGGACGGTTCCATTTGGTCTCTGCTTATAACGGAATTCCAGTCACCACCCACTAAGAGGCTTTTAACTCCACTTTGTAGAGTAGTCGCCACTGAAGTGTCAAAGAAAACACTCCAGTGATGCTTGTCCGCGGTGCACGACGGGGCATAAACTCCCTTGAACTGCAACTGTTTGAAGGTACCACTTGTGATTCGTGCGGTGTCTATGAATTGCCAAGAGAGAAAGGTACATCTGCACGCATGCCAATGCCTGAGCCGATTCCACGGACTGATTGGGATAAGAACAAATTATAATTGTTAAACCGATCGTAATCTAAATATTTTAGATCTGTAAACAAGGACCTGAATATTATTTGCCTGTAGTAAATATTTTAAGGCCACTTGCCGTTTGGGTTCAGGCCGACCTTGTAAAGTAATCAATGCCATCCTATAAGTTTGCATCTTCAGCAATCTTTGACTTACACTACAGAATACATCTAGCTGGGTAGCAGTACAGAACAAAGAAAAGAAAATACACATAATCATAATAGATAAACCATGATCTGAAAATCTGAGTAATACTGATGTGTTTATGGAAGGTACTTATAAAATATGTTACTCCGTATAAGACACTTCACTGAAACTTCCATTTTCGACTTTACTAAAGGTCTACTAAAGGAGTTTACTAAAGGTCTTTGTGTTTATTGCTCGCGTACTGTATACAACACCTTCCTGAGAACTATCGTTGGAGATTAGACATTGAGACTTATGAATCGGTTTACAATTCGACCGCGTGAATTCGTTTTCTTTTTCGGAGAAATGTTAGTATCTGAACCTTGAACTCTTTCCATCAGCGTTATTTTTTCTTCATCGTTACTTGCTTCCACACTTGATACTTCAGGATCACTTACATTTCCCTCATAGCATTACACTAGTTACCGCCTTCCTGTGCCGTATCAAACTCACTAGTATCGCCAGCAAAGACCAACGCTTGTCGTGGTTATAGATTCACTTCTATTGTTTATTGGTGGTGCACTTAGCTTTAGGTCCTATAAAACACTAGAATTTTTCATCTTACCCTGTTCGTCGTCTGCTGTATCTGGGACTACCATCTGGTTTCTGTTTTCTTTGATTCTTGCCTAAAGGGATTCAATTAATTTCTGGAGCTTAAGACTGTTGTGTCCCTTCCGTAGGTTTGTCAGTTATGATTGCGTCCGGGACCTGCACCTGAGGTGGATGACAAATGAACACACCTGTACTGGATGTCGTTTGACTATATTTGGATGTGTTCACTGTTCCCCCTGATACTAACATTGAATGGAAGACGTTTGGTAGCAAGAGCTTTCCCGGCATTCGTTCCGTTCGTGATTCGCGGGCCTTTAGGCTGAGGGCAGACATATGCAAAATGCGAGTCTTGTAGACATATAAAACATTTCTTTTTCTGACCATAATTTGACACGTATAATCGTAATCCCTGCACCCCTATAGACGAAGAAATGCTCTGTGTAAGTTGCAACTTTGGTTGTATCACTCCCGAGTGAACGGGATACACATGTTTCTGTGAGAACTTTTCTTCCCAAACAAAAATGACTTTGCCATACATACTGAGGGCATTCTGTAACATTAATTGGTACATTACGATCGGCATGGTATAAACTAATAGTAATCATGGTATAAACTAAATCTGCTTTTTCATCAGGGATTTTATAGTTGACATTGTTGCTTTGGAAATCTTCTTCGGGGTCATGATAGGCTAACAGATTGCTAAATACTTCTGATACTATACGGATAAATGTCAATTTACGAATACGATGAAACTCGATGGGCACAACTTCAATCAACATTAACTTAAAAACCTGAGCTATCCATAAATGAACTTCAACAATCGACGCTTTCTCGGGTATCGCTCGGAAATGCAGCAGTATAGTATGTTCGCGTTGTAAATTCATGATAAACTTCGTAGAGAGTAACTGAATTCACTTGCGAAAAAAATCTATTGAAACACACAACTGTGTGTTATATCACACTCCTGAGCCTATAGATAAATTTGCTGCTAAAGCTTGTCCTGTTCAACATAATTTCCACTCACTGCTGGCTAGCTTCAATCTGTAGTACACGTGGAAGTGACTAGTTCGGCAGGAGCGTCGCCACGAAGAACCTGCTCGCTTCAAAGCTAGCTATCTTCTTTACGAATCCAACAGCAGTAACAGCCAACATCAAGCAGTGATATTGCAGTAGCATAGGAAATTGAATTAATATACGTGTCATTCATGTTAATAATTTACTTATTAGAAATATGCCTTTCCATGATAAAAATTATTGAAGTGAGCTGTGTGCTTCACAGTAAAAGGAAGTAATTACATGTATTTATTTTGATTCTTTGTTCTCTCTCTTCAAACTTCTAATAAAATCACTATTGCACGGTTAAGTATTTAATCAACAAGAATCCGATGATTGAAGATAACAAGAGTCTTAGACAGTTAGCGCTAACCGATGTTGAAGAAAGCGTAATTTGTCTTAATCAGACTTTAAATGCGTTTAACGGATTGCTAATTTGTAATCAGCGCTGATGAAACTAGTCGTAAGACTGAGACACTGAATTTAAACAGCTGGATTTGGTAGGAAGCCCAACAGAGAGATATTTTAAAAGTCCAATCGAAATGAGTTCGATAATACGCCAGCATTCTATACGTAAATAACCGTCCGAAATGGTTGTTTTAAGTGGTGGCTTCCTGAGTGCTGGTCTGGGAGATGCCAACTCTTCGGAGATAGCAACTTTTTCTCTTCGCTTTCGGAAAACATTCCTCGATGACGATATAAATTATTAATAAATGTTTCTGTGTACTTCTAAAGATATTTTCATCATTTTAAAATATTTCGGGACTATGTATGATTCACGGGTATATAAGTCCGAGCTAGCGTCAGCGAGCGAAGCTGTGTATGGAGTCTGGTTAAATTTGATTTTTATTGTTACCCTTCTTCCACCCTTCCAGGAAAGAGAGGGAGATCCCCAATCGTCGCAATACATTTTGAGTTCGTATATTCAAAAGGTTTGTTTTGTTTAAGAAACAGTAGATTATTTTATACAGTTGCAACACTACTACTGTTCTTGTTTCATGTACGAATGCAGTAATAAATTCTTGTCTCCTTGCCTCATGAAAGCTCATGTGCGAAATTATAAATGTGTTATTATCCCAGTAATGTATGCTTTCCATTGTTAGAAGACGGCACTAGAATTATCAATCTATCCCTAACACGAAAATCTACCATTGAGTTTCTAATGAAACTGAGTTGCGCACCATGAAAATCCACATTTACCAGAAGAATGCTACCATGGGCCCGTGGCTCAGTGCTAGAGCGTTGACTTAGCCTTCAGGAGGTCCTGGGATCGATCCGAGCTGTTGATCATTCTGACTGAGGTTTTTTCAGGGTTTTCCTCAGACATACCAAGCAAATACTGGGATAGTATTTACAAAACAAGCCGTGGCCGTCCCTCTCCCAACTTTCTCTCCCTCACCATACGCCGGCCTAACCCTCAGATGCATAAAGGCTTTAAAATAAATTTAATTAAAATCGGAAGAATGTTTATGGGGACGCTGAAATGAATATTGTCAGTGAGTGTGCAATGTTCGGTAAATAAGTTTCAAAAAGAAGAAATCAAAACGGTACATCAGCCGAAAAATTATGGTCAGTCAACATTGGCCACCCAAGAAGAACCGACTGCGTGGTGATGAGTCGATTACGGAAGATATGAGCTTACAGTTCAGAATGTTGCCGATGTCTTGAATATGTACGTATGACTGACAGGCGATAATTTCTGGCTTAGGATACTAAAGAAATTACGTTACATGGGTACCGAAATAATTGCGCTGACAATCAGAGTATGTGTGCTGAGTTTTGAAAAGAGTTCCTTTGCATGTAGTTAAACCTACCGAACAAGATTTCTTCAAAAATTCAGGTTACTGAGGACAAGACATTGACCAATAGTGTAAGGTAAAATCTATGGTACGACGATGCTCATCACGGTCAAAATAATGCGTCTCTCAAATCAACACAAAACATTGTATTAACAGTTTTGGGGCACACATAACATTTTTCTCACTGACGTTTGGGTTGAGCGTGAGACGATCAGCAGTGACATCTGCGTTACTTAAGAAGATGGAAGAGGTCATCAGGAATATGAAATCATTCACCCCATACACATGCGTCACGATAATGCAATACCACACATTTTGTCACAATTCAGACGATTGTGGAAATAGGGTAGTACGGGGTACCTTCCACCTTACATAGCTGATTTGACTCATACTGACTTTAACTTATTTGGGCAATGAAGCACAGCCTACATTTCAAATTCATGAAACTGGATAAAGTGAAAAGAGTTTTAAAGGTATGGGTTAGAAAGCGACTTCCAGATATTTTTCAAACTTGATTTGACACTTGGGTTAAACGGCGACGTAAATGTATTGGACAAATTCGTTCAAGAGTATAATCCATAGGGAACGGAACTTTATGTGCTATAAACTTCAGAAATATTTATGTATGTGCCATAAATTTTGAAAATATGTGATAAAACCAGAAAGATATGTGACAAAAATAAAAATATTTCGTAACACAAACTTAAATATTATGTGAATTGTAAACATCTTAAAAGTCAGTTTTAAAATGCTTACCTCTTAGCGAGCTATTCTTTGGAAGCGTTGCAGTGGACCACCATAGTTTTCTCCAAGTTCTCCATTGTAAAATTGTGACGATTATCTCTAAAAAGCATCTTATATCGCGAGAAAGATCGCTCTACGTCACAAGAAACAATTCTCGCATATTTGAAACACGAAATTGCACTAACATTGAAATTGACCACATCATCCTCCACTTCTCCTTCCAAAACACGTGCAATTTTACACAATGTTTGAAAACCTTGTTCTTTTTCAAAAATGTATGTAAATTAGAAATTAGCACTTGTCCGTTAGCTCCAGTACGTTCTTTCATTTTCGTTTCTACTATGTGGATTTCACCCACTGAAGCTGACAGAGTGTTCGATGACTATTCAAGCTTTTCTATACAACGAGAAAGAAAGGACAGGTTTGTTGAAATGAATGCTAACTCGAATTTTACGGAGGGATCTTTTAACAGTTCTTGCAGAATTTCTATAGACGATTCTTCGTCTTTGTCGAGATCATTTGCGACAGATACGAATTGTTCAAAGTTCTGGGCATAATACTCAACGGCATCCAACCAAGTGCTCCATGGCGTAACTACAGGAGCAAGTGGTATAGGAATCCCAGGGCATTTTTGATTAAAAATGTTTATTCGTTTAGGTGACTTGATGAAAACTTTCTTTCCATTTGAAACTAGTTTATCGACCTTCTGATAAAGAACTCTTATCTTTTCACATATTCTATGCAACGCATGAGCCACACAGGTAACACGCACCATTTTGGGGTAGCTAACGGCAAGGCCTACTGCGGCTTTTTTCATGTAAGCTGCAGCATCAGTAACAAGAAGAACATTGTCAAAGTTTATGCCTGCCTTCTGGCCACAATAGCTGCATTGCTTCGTTGAAAAGCCTTGCTATCGTTACATGTGTAGCAGCAGATAGTTCTTTACACACTAGCAAATAATTTTTCGTCGTCATTACTTAGCACTCCTACAATCACGTTTCTCACTTTTCTACCACTGGAGTCTGTAGTTTCGTTCATACATACCCAAATATTTTGATGCGCATATTCCAAGCGAATATGTTGTAAAGTTTGCTCGTAACACCTGTGCATATAAGTTTTTCGCAATGTTGATTCGTCAGGCGGCTCGAAATTCGTATATTTCACGAGAAACTTTCGTAATTCAGGGTTCTTTAATTTGAACAGTGGAATATTGCGAATACAAAAGCTCTGCACAAGTCCATTGAGAAAGCGGACAATTTTGACGGTTCAACTGAACAAGAAGCAGTTGGTTGACCGATAAATGCCTGTATCTTGCTCAAACATGAAGCAGCAGCAAAATATGCTCCTTGCTCTCCAAATGCTGCGTAATTTGTGAACGTTGGTCAGCCGCGACAGATTTACCACACAGTTGGCAAAATAACATTTTGCTATCAGTAGAAAACGTATCCTTATATTTGTCACAGAACTTCTGCAAACGAGATGAAACACTTGCCCTTATTTTAGGCATTTTATAGTACGATAAAACACACACTGTGCTGAAGCACCACTAAGAACACTACCAAAAAAAATATGTTGTGGATTCAAAGAACTCCAATGTTGTAATTGGCTTGTGGCTGGCTACAATTTCCAACAACCCTTACGTGTAGATTAAAGTAAGGCTCCAGAAATCTGCCAGTCAACTTGCTCAAAGACAAAACAAACCTGACACACTCGATATGAAAGAGGTGTGGGAGAATGAGCATTTTTTCTTTCAAAGATTTCGATGTAGCAGGCCTCAATGAGCAATTCTATGATTTTAAAACGAAAATTCTTAAAATATGTATTTACATACGGAAAACCTGAAAATATGTGTTTTTATGTAAAACAAAATTTACTGTGGTGACATAAAAAGATATGATCAACATTTTGGCAAAGGAATGGACCTCTATCTCACTACAGAAAAAAAAAACATTTATTTACCTAAAAATCCGTTCCCTAATAATCCACGTGTATAGAAAATGTCGTTGTCTAATCCACGTGAGTTATTCCGCGATGTGTTTATTACCAGAGTTATGTTATAGAAGAAAGAATGACTTATTGAATCCGCTTCGTACACTAGCTCCATTTAACCTTGACCAAACATAAACCGTTTCGTTAATTTCAGAGATTACACTTGTGTAAAGTTTACAATTATCACCAGTTTGAATACTGTTGTGAACGAAATTTCAAGTTGATCTTCCAATGAAAATATGGTGCAGATAAATCATGGTTATTCGTATAATTACCATCAGCAGATTAATTTCTGATGCATAAACCACGAAATGTCAACAATAATTGAAAATCTGCGATTGAACTCTTTTTCGGTGGGTTGTTAAAGTAGCACTCCGAGGTCAACAGAAGAGTTGGTAAACGTCAAGTAATAGACTTCAGTGGAAATGTTAGAGCAAAGTGGACATGCTTCAGAAGCAAACATCAAATTACGGACTGAAAAACTCGCAAATAAATAAAATTTGGATTAGTTTACATAATTAACAATAACGGTACAAATATAATCTCAAAGAAAAATATAATTGAATAGTAGTTATATTATAGAATATAAAATAAACAAATCTTGTAAATTTTATCTATAAAAAGTTTGATAAATTTGAGTAAATCTCATACAATAGACATTGGGAATAGGTTGAGCTAACTCTCGATTTCCAGAAAACTAGTTTACGGATTTAAATAGCGGATATCTTATAATTGATTGCTTAAATGAAATGCTTATTCCTAAGCGACAATACGTTCAGTGATAGCATTAGAGAGCACGCGTCCTAACATCGAAGATTAAATAAGAGTTCAGAAAATGGATTTTGGGCTCATCAATGTCTCAGATTACATCCTACACGTTGGCACAGTCGTCTCTTTTGGTGCTCTCTTCTCCTCCCGGTAGTTGCTGGTCTATTTAACTTCAACATTGCATGGTCACATACCCTGCGACAGATGAAGACAGAAAATTCCTACGAGTTCCCTTGGCAACACAATATATTATTCTTGCTCTGTATCTTCTGTCGATAATTGCGAGTAACTCATATATCTATCAAATCGCTTTAGACATAAATGGGGTAAAATATTGTAGGAGACCTACAATTCTTATTGTGCTAAACAATTGGTTCTGAAAAAAAAATAATGTTGTAAAAATATAACTTTCTGTAATATTTTCCTATATTCATCTGAAAGAGAAACTTAACAAGAAAAGGCCTTTTCGTAGCGGGAATTTTTTTTGATCAATTCTAAACATTGTGCGTTGAGTGAATAGTAGTCGCAAAGTAATTGCAGGAGTAAAGAATTTCTTATTTTATTTCTCGCCTCACACAAGATATGACACATATTAATAATCTTTACTATTCATCATTCTGTACCTACAAAATATGGGACAAACTGTGTCTCAGCGAGGCACCACTAAGGAGATAACCGTTGAATAGATTGGAATTCCGAAATGTTGAAGAAATCCTATTCCGTAATCTAATTAATTCTGATTTCTGGAGTGAACTTCAACTCTTCGAGCTAAGTATAAATATACTCGAAATTTAAAAAACTTTTCGGTCCTGGTTACATGAAACTAATTTACGATAGCATCAGTTGGATTTTGTTTATTCGAAAATAGTCGAATCGATTTCTCGTGAGTCACAACAATATCAATACAAAGATCTAGAATAATCGCGGCTCTCGTAATCGAACCTCAACCAATTTTTTTACCATTCGCAGGGATGTCGATACGAATGAAGATTTGTGCCTTTCGGTGTTTTATTGTTGCAATCACTTTAAAAGCGCCCATGAATCTCAGGAACATTGCACTATTTGAATAAAACAAAGTTTCTCTAAAATGCTGGTTTAAAATAATGTTATAAGAGATCGCCCATAGATGGCAAGAGGATTATTTTCTGTTAGCTTTAAATCATTCTCACCATTAATAATTTTTTTACCAACAAGAAGAAACATAAAATGAAAATAATTTTGCGTTCAACAAAACATGTAGAAAAAGGGGTCTATTTACATCAGAAACATACAGAGTGGCATTATCTTCAATTCAATACAAAAGTCTTATGTTCATAGTTGTAGTAAAATGTTAACGATTATAGAAACTTTTTACGCCGTACGCAAATCGATTTTTTTAAAGGGAACAATATTGCGCGTTATGCATGATGCCTTGGTATGATTAGGAATTGCAAATCGCAAAATATAAAACAAATCATACGTTGCAATGAGTTTAATACAAAATTAATATTCTGCGTCTTTTCCTTTTTGTCAACTAATTCATAATACATTTCATTGAAATACGTAATAAATATGTTTGTGCGTTCACAATATTATCCAAAACATGCCAAAAGATTTTATAAGAATATGTGGTACTATGTTTCTATGTAAGTTATATGATTTACACAGCTGAACATCACATTCAATAGCTTTGGTATGTAGTGCGTTATACTGAAAAGGTGTGATCGATGATGGTTACTTTCCTAACCGACGATATTTTTGTAATCTCTAAGTCCGTGTTTAAAATGAACATGTGATGGCTTACCATTGCCTCTTCTAACATGGAAATGGACTACTAATATAAGGATCTACAGTTCTAAATGCGTTCCCTAATACATTAATAGTATATAGTAAAGTACGATAGTAAAGTCCCTCGTATTTGTGTTCCTCTCGTAAGTGTCTATCTATTTTTTGCTCAGGATATTTTATTTTGAATTGAACTTTGCAATTCTTTTAATATCTTTCAATCAGCCATTTCAAATCCATTGTCTAGTTTGAACCTTGTGATGGATACTGCATGCTTTCTGTTGACTATTTGTGTAGTAGACTTACTTCTATGGAATTTTACATAGAATTTTAACTGTGTCATTCAGCTTCATTCTCGGTGAGTATAAGAGTGACTGCGTTGTTGCTTCAACCATTTTTTGTTTCTCAAACACACTTGACAAACGCTTTCAAACTTTGATCACCTGTAGTACTCGATACCAGAAAGACCATCGTTTATGTTTCTACTGTAATGACGGACATTAAGGGACCAGATGCTACTAGTGCTAAAGATACTACACAAGTGTCTCGAAACACTGAAGAGAATAAAGAATAGAGAAAGATTTTACTGGATAGAGATAGAGATAGAATTTACTGGATATACAGATGAGATAATTTAGCTTAAACATCATATATGCAGGTAGTATGACTTTGTTATGTTGTAGGAGATAGCGATGACGATGGAAGTATCCATTCTTTGGATTTATGTAAAAACTACTTGAATGTAACCGACTTGTGTCAATACATGGAAATACATATCAATTCATATATATATCATATATCATATCAATTCATATCAATTCTTGAATTCTTCATGCCAATTGTGTTAGCCTTAGTGGAGGTCAATAACTTGTACTCAAGCATAGATTTGGGCAACTTCAGACTATTAATACTATTAAACTAAGTATTGTGCCTAATTACATTTTATAAAACAAATTGACGACGAGTAAATAAAATCGACGTGGATTATTACTGTATATTGGAATTGATATTAAATAAACATGGCTATGTCAATATTCAATTGCCAAACATTTGATGGTGGTAATGATCACGCAGAAAGTTTTCTGGCAATATTTATTTTGCATTATAATTTTCATGATGTGAAGGACAAGAAAAAGACAGCATTACTTTTGACATCTGTTGCTAGTAATGTATTTGACCTAATGCAACAAGATAGTAGTCCAAAATTATTGACAGATCTATCTTTTGAGGAAGTTCAACAGTTGTTGCTGAAACTATACAAACCTATACAAAATTTTAGAACCAATAGGTTTGTATTCCATAGGACTACAGAACAGTAAGGTCAGAGGGTCAAAGAATACATTGAGCAAATTAAGAAAATAGCAAATTCATGCAAATTTGGTAATTATCTCGGTGAAGCTTTAACAGATCAAATTATTTTTGGTATTAATGACAACAACTTAAGAAAACGTTTATTATCGATAGACGAATTGGATTTAGATAAAGCTATCTCAGTGGCAATACAACATGAAAGTATTGAAAAAGACAGCTATGTCTTTTCTAGGAAACAAAGTGAGTTTGCGGTCAACCAGGCGGAGATTAATGTTGTATCGCGTAAGGGTGCTCAAAGAGGTAATGCTTCTGGGAATAATACAGGGTGGAAACAAATAATTAACTGCAAATTTTGTGCTCGTAATCATGATAGTGGTTGTTGTCCAGCTTTTAATCAAAGATGTTTCAAATGTGGAATTCAAGGACATTTTAAGATCCGATGTCCTAAGAATAAATTTGAGAATAGGAAACCAATGAGATCATTTCCAAAAACAGTTCAAGCTATCAATACTGAAACATCAAATGAAATGGTCAACAGTATCCAATGTGGTGTGGGACTAGATGATTTTTGGATTGCTACTGTGGTTTCTAAAGAGGTCAAAAGGCAATCACCAGCTTTGTCACTTACCTTACGATCACATCAAATAGTTTTCGATGCTTTGGTGGATACGGGTGCTAGTCACAATATTATTAATAAATCTTTAATAGATAATATGAGGGTGGAGATAGTGGAAACTAATGAGATGCCTATAGTGAGAGACATTACTAATAATCAGATATCGATTATGGGACAAGTAATTTTGCCATGTAATTTTAAGAATATCATTTATAATGTATCTTGGTTAGTGACTGATACCTCATTATCATATGCAATACTTGGAAGACCAGGATTAGCTGAACTTTGTTTTAATTGGAGATATAAATTATTATCTGGGAGACTTTACGTACCTAGGAGGTATAATATGAACGCACCAAAGGTGGAAATGGGAAATCATTCTACAAGTTATCATTCGACTAGGTCAAGTAATGTAATGAGAGCTCCTAATAAGTCAGGTAATGAGATGACGTCTCTGATAAAATTAGTTTCCACACTTCAGGAAAATATTACAGTTTTGTCCAAGAAGCAAATAGACATACAAAAATTGGTAGATGACAAATTAAGTACAAAAATCAACGTTGAGCATAAAGATAGGTTGAGTATAATTTCTCAGGAAGTTGATGAATTGGAATCTGAGGAGTTGAAGGGAAATATAAAACAGGTCAATCGTGAAATAGAAGATTCGAAGTCGTTACATATAAATAAGTCCGAAACAACTGAGAAAGCATTAATTTCAATTTCTATATCCATGACCAGGGAGAAAACTCTTGAGGATCTTGATAAGATATTGTACGATAATGGTTTAGGAGAATATCTAAAATTTCCTGTTTTCTAAAAATAGAGAAATATGATTATCGTAGTTAGGAAAAGATTGTCAGGAAGAGACGTTGGAGGATGCTGAAAGAACTGCAAATGATCTAAGATATGGATTTTGAATGTTAGACACTTTGACTGTGAAGGGTATTATTATATTTCGAAGGCGAGGGATATACTTAAGGAACATTCATTTCCAAGGGGGAGTGAATTGTGAGAATAGAAAAGAGTAATTGTTGTTGAATTTTATAATCTGAAACATTCTAAGTGAATTTAATTTAATTCAGTTATATCATGGCATTGTTGTTATTGAATTATGTTTAACGAATTTAGCAATTGTTATTATTGAATTATGTTTTAACGAATTTAGAAGCAGGATTGTTATGTGTGTCTTGAAATATAACGAAACAAGCTGTGCTGGGAATGTTTTACTTTTATATTTAGAAGATTGTGATGGATATAACCTTTACTGTATAAAGACGAATTTACGGAGGCAAGATTTACTGGATATACAGATGAGATAATTTAGCTTAAACATCATATATGCAGGTAGTATGACTTTGTTATGTTGTAGGAGATAGCGATGACGATGGAAGTATCCATTCTTTGGATTTTTGTAAAAAACTACTTGAATGTAACCGACTTGTGTCAATACATGGAAATACAGGTTC
This sequence comes from Lepisma saccharinum, assembly GCA_022664845.1. Classification (NCBI taxonomy): domain Eukaryota; kingdom Metazoa; phylum Arthropoda; class Insecta; order Zygentoma; family Lepismatidae; genus Lepisma; species Lepisma saccharinum. The sequence goes on from JAGDQP010003254.1 coordinate 88,373, forward strand.
ATATCAATTCCTGTATTCTTCATGCCAATTGTGTTAGCCTTAGTGGAGGTCAATAACTTGTACTCAAGCATAGATTTGGGTAACTTCAGACTATTAATACAATTAAACTAAGTATTGTGCCTAATTACATTTTATAAAACACTCGCAGCTCTCACAGAATTGACAGCAATTACAGTATACATTTCTTCTTTGTTTTTTAAATTAGTTTTCGTGAAACAAATGTAATGTATATAATAAACATTCCTCTTATATAGTTACATCTATGAATACTTAAATAAACAAGCAGTAAATGTTTAAATCTTAATGTCAGTTTTGTCTTGGTGGCTATTGCCTACCCTATATACACGGCATACTATGAATAAGGCCTTTTTTCCACCAGAATGGACCCGTCGTGTCCCAGACTAGCTAAATCGGCGGCTGACATACCTGAAATAGCTAAAGAAATTTATGAAAAATGCATAAAAACTGGTAAATGACAGCATCACAGACCACCCATCCACCTCACAGATATGTACGATAATATTAAAAATTCCAAGTTAAAAGTACATATGTTTATTGGAAAGTACCATAATTGTTAAACAAAATATGTTCTATTTTTATTAAATGTCTCTGGCAATACAAAGATGCTTGTTATTTGCTATTTCCAGATGACTGTAATTTGTTGTTAAAAACAACGGATTGTTTTAAAATTTTGGAAAAACACAAAGTAAACATTATTACAGTTTATGATAGTTTTTCTTGATGTAAGATGACTATATGTGTCTTTATTGGGATAGTTATGTAATATATCTACAGCTGTAATACCTGTAACAAAAAAAAACACAAAAAAAGTAATTTACAACCCAGCAAAATGTTTGTTTACAATACCCCTTTGTAAAAGTGAGGTTATGCAGATGTTGTTCATAACATTATCTGATATTTTAAAATATTACTTCACTCTCTGTTAGCTACTGTCATCACTTTTGTCCTTATGATACCGCTTATTTGCTGATTTCGAAACCAGCATCTTCATTAATGACAAGTACCAGTATTTATTACTGATTAAAATGAAGCCCGAAAGTTCTATTTAAAGAAACGTTTACAGTTCAGTGATGTCAGATTGTGAAAATGCCTCACATTTAAGACATGACGTTGAAGATGCTAACATGTTAATCAGTAAACTAAATATTATATTAGGGTTGTTTGTCTTGGTAGAAGTTCTGAGCGACAAAAATAAACCGGCCTAATCCAAAACAGCTTTCAAAGAATGTAGTTATTCAGGAATCTGCCAAAGTGAGGTCGATGAAAATGAGGACGTGGAAGTCATGTTGTTGAAATGTGTTAGGAAAAGTAAGTTTGTCTTCAAACTTGATGGCAATGATGTTTGCTATGTCAAGTTCAAGCAGCTCCTGTTTAAGGTGGTAACTCAACAATTAAAACTACAAGATAACCGCTTATATTATGAGTTAAATTCAAAGTTAGATGTTGCTGAAAAAGATGTTTAATTTCTTTTCTAAACTTATAGCTTATAAGTAAATGTTTAGGCCGTATTTTAAGTATAAATTGCAAAACCATGTATCAAATAATGTAGGTAGCCTATCTAGGCCTAGTTCGTTTTGTAAACTGGTAACAAATAAACAAGTTTCAGGATAATTTGATTAATTTTATAACAAACAGCTTTATTTCTCACAGTTATTTCCTTCATTTCATCCTTCTAGTCCAATGAATCTATAAACTATTTTTTGTTACCCTACAAATGCCAAAAATAGAAGAATTTACTTTCAGAATAGCTTTATATTTGGTCTATGTAACACCCGTGACATTACTTGTAACACTCGTAGCAGTAAAAATATATTTGTAATGAACTGTGAACCCACAAAATACAAATGAACATCTCAGAGCACAATTTAGGGTCTTATCGCTAATCAATAATTTGATGGGAATTATAGCTACATTCAATTCAAAGAGTTTTGAGATTTCCTTAACTCCTGTCAGGGGCAAGGTCTACTTTTGGTAACACCCGTAACAATACTTTTCAAATTAATATCCAGCTAAACAATGAAAAATTGCAATACCAGCATATATATCATGAAATAACATTCAAGAACTAACTGTTTTGAATTTAAAGTTGAATGAACATTATTTCATTGTATTTTATCTCAGCATGTTAAGCTGTGTGAATGTAAAACCCGTGACATGTAGTCACGTGACCTGTGAAACTTAAAGTCTGTGGATGTGTGTGTGCTTGAAGTGCTAAAAGCGTGTAGGCACGGGGTGTTTTCTGAAATAAATGATTCAATTTTCTTGTGGATAAAGTCTTTTTGTCGTACAAATGATTTCTGAGGTTTATGTTATGTTTGTTAGAGGATGTGATCCTCTTCAGTGGACTTACGATATTTGCATAGGAATCGGTGGAGACCATCTAAAAAAAACTGACCAGTACCTGACTGGAAATAATTAAAGATTAACTAATCGAAACCAACCAAACTTCACATATACAATGATCATCACCAACTCCCTCGACCAAATAATTATCAAAGCGGTTGAAGAAAAGCTAAAGATACTTTACCTGAACACCTTACTTACTGATCAGCACCTGACCGGGAATAACTAGAAAAAGAATTAATACCAATTGATCAAAATTCAATCATTTTTACCTCATTCACCTCGTTAGTATTTTCATTATTACCTCTATTAACCACACGTATACTAATGTGTTCGAAAGAAACATGAAGATATTTTACATGAAGAATCCATTTACTGACCGGATTTTGAGCAACCCTCGCACATAAACTGGTTGGTTGCTTCATCAGCAATAAAATTGATACAGAATATTTTGTCACCGCTGACATAGATAAATATTGATTAGGTAGAACAAGACTGAAGGAGTTTGCTACATCGCAACCAAAAATGGCACATGGGCTTCATACATTTTCAGAATAAACTTTTATGGTTATATGTTACATGTACTGTGTAAATTCTTTAGTTTTCCTTTCACTTGATTGATTTTACATGAATAACAACACTTGACTCAAAGCGACAGAAATGAACGATACTTTTAAGCTTCGCACTGATAAAGCTGTGAAAACAACAAAATTAAATAGGAAAAACTTTAAGTTCACTCGAATCAATACGAATATATTCTTTTAACAGAAACACAATACAACGTTGAGTTGATAATTAAAAATGATACAAGCGACCACATAGGCAACTCACACCTCCATTTTCTCTTTGTACACAAAGACAATTTAATGTCAGTGATCATCTCAATAATTATGTATCATTAATGGTAAGAATTCAATGACATTTACATCATTGCCTGCATGCCATTTGAAACGATACTAAAGAAGATTCTACATATTGTCTTTCATCTCGTTCCAACCAATCCTCAAAATTTATGTTTACATTTTTCCTTTCTTTAAATTTATTAACGTCTTTAGACATCTTTGGCTCAGACCGGGATTGGCTAGGTAGAGAATTGGGAAGGCATCGGCCAGGATCCTTCTTAAAGTAGCATCCTGGTATTCGCCTGGTGATACTCTAGAGTCTAGAACACTTTCTCTTAAAAAGTAGGAAATAGATTTTTCATATAGTGCATTATTTTACTGTTAATATACATATTTCTTCTTCTATTCGTGTTCTTCTATTCGTGGTGATGAAAATGGTAATGTGAGTTTTGGTGATAAATGTAATGAATGCAGAATTGAAAATCTGATTAGGAAATAGGGTTTCATTTTAAATACTAGTAGACTTCGTATTACTGTTAAAGTTTAGGTGGTCGATGGAATTTGTGGTGGAGATTTTCTGTGTCTTTTTTGTAGTGTGAAGTAGGTTAATAATTTCACGCCGGGACTCAGTGGTCAAAATGTTAACTGTAAAATATACTTTATTCACGTAGCTCTATGTATCGTCCAACGAACTTCATTTTAATTTCTTTTATAGTGTTCGTAATAGATATATTGTTTGATAAAAATGTAGATAACCCGTTTGAGAATTTTATACACGAAAATATGGGTTAGAATCCCGTTAAGGAAAACAGTGCTTGTGGTTTTAAACATCATTAAATTTTGTGTTGTCCACACAACTGGAAATTCTGTGTATCAATTTTGGTTATAATATAGCAAACCATTTCTGTGTAAGGGTTGGTAAAAATCTTATCACTAAAGGCTCTATTTACGTTATGTATCCTTTGGTTTAGTTTGAACACTTTGACTTTGATCTGGTCGATGCAGTTAGTGATCATTGTATATTTTAAATTTAGTCAGTTTCAATTACTTCGTTTTCTAATTATTCCCGGTCAGGTGTTGATCAGTAAGTTACGTGTTCAGGTTTCGTATAACCACTTTTATTTTTATGTAGTCGAGGGAGTTGGTCATGGCAATTGTATGTGAAGAAGTTCGGTCAGTTTAGATTCATTCGTTTCCAAGTTATTTCCGGTCAGGCGCTGGTCAGTAAGTTCGGTAAGGTGATAAAGTGTTCTTGAGTTTCGTTCGACCACTTTGATCTTCATGTGGTCGATGTAGTTGGTGATGTTAATTCTTTGTGTGAAGTTTTACGAATATAGTCAAGGCAACATCGCAATGTTATTATACATAATTCATATTCCATTGTTATCCCAACACTCACCAACCCACATTAGCAGACCGCGTGGTGAGTCAAGTGTCTGTAATCCTCCTTTCATTACACATGATGGTACAAGTGTTGGAGGATTGCCCTGTCATGAGGCAGCTGTCAGTCCTGCAGGAGGTCAGGGGTTACTACTGTAAACTGCCAGCACACATATACTGCAGCTAGAACGGACCTATACGTGGCGACTCTGAACTGCCAGCCACTTGCCGTAGAGGACAAATTAGAAGAATTGGAGAATGAACTTACGAAGATTAAGTGGGACATCATAGGACTATCAGAAGTGTGGAGGAAGAATGAAGAATAGTTGGAACTACCGTCGGGGCACAGGTTCTACTTCAAAGGAATGTAAAATTGAAAACCAAGAGGCGTGGGCTTTATAATAAATAAATACCTGAAGACACGGATCACAGAAATTGAAGGAATTTCAGATACGATTGCACGAATAGTAATAAAGATAAACAAGATATACAGTATGAAAATTATCCAGGTTTATGCTCCAATAACGTCGCATCCAGAGGAGGAAATTGAAGATCTATACGAGGAGATACAGAAGTTTTTGGATAGTAACAAAATTGAAATGGAAGACATCAATGCGAAAGTAAAAACCAAGAAGAGCAGTAACACTAAAGTGGGAAACTTTGGATTTGGGGAAAGAAACAAGAGAGGAGAGAAGCTTGTGGAATTCCCAGACGCCAACGAACTGTTCATTTCGAATAGAGGTTTCAAGAAATTGCCCCAGAGGAAGTGGATATGGAAAGGCGCAAATGTAACTAAAAAAGAAATAGACTATGTTGTATCAAATAATAGGGAAATTCTTCAAGAAGTGTCTGTTCTGAACAGGTGCAAATTCTCAAGTGATCATAGAATGGTGATATGCAAGCTGAAACTCAATACTAGACTTGAGAGGAAGAAGTTTATTATAGGAAAACCGTCACTTTTAGATCTAAAAAGTCTATCGAAAAACAGACAGACATTTAAGATAGAACTAAGCAACAGATTCAGCGCCTTGCAAGAGTTAGAAAACAAGGAAGATATCAATATCAGAAATAAAATACTGACTGAAATAATAAGAGAGACGGAAAAGTGAGTAGCAGGTATCAACAACAAAAAAAGAGAGCAAAATCTCAGAAGAAACTAAACTGTTGATGAAGAAAAGGAGGGAAATGAAAGAAGAGGAAAATCACCTAAAGAGAATTCAGTACATAGAACTAAGAAAAAAGTAAGAAAGAAAATAAGAGCTAATGTACGTAGATACAACGGAAATCTTGTTAGAAATACAATCGAGGAAAACAAGAGTCGGGAAGAAAACCAAACAGCAACGCATGATAGGAAAAACAAATAATTGCAGTTAAGAGACCTGATGAGACTGTAACAGAAATAAGGAGGAAATTATAAAAAGAAGTTTGAAATTTTGTACAGAGAATTGTACTACTCCGAAGAAGAACTAGGGAAAGAAGATTTATAAGAATATCATGTAGAAGTCCCAGACGTAATGAAAGAAGTGGATAAAGTACTTTGAGGGATGAAGAACGGAAAATCGCCAGAAAAAGATAGACTCACAACAGAGATGTTTAAATGGGAAGGTGAAAAGATGAAAGAGGAACTTGCTAAAGTATTCTCAATGTGCCTGAGAAAGAGAGAAATACTTCCAAGTTGGAATAATGCTAATATTATTTTGTTGTACAAGAAAGAAGATAAAGAACGCGTCGGAAGCTACAGACCGATTACTCTACTGTAAATTCTGTACAAAATATTCACTAAAGCTATTTTGAATCGAATTGAACGAAACTTAGAATTTAAACAGGAAATGAAACTAACCGGATTTCGTCGTGGAATTTGCACACTGAAGCACATACAATCACTGAATGAAGTTATGGAAAGGACTAATGAATATGAACTTCCACTATGTCTGGAAGTCATAGATTTTGAAAAAGCGTTCAATACAGTCTCCTTGTCAGCAGTACTTAATTCACTTGAACATCAAGGCATCGAAAGTCCATACATCAAGTTACTGTGAAACATATACTCGACTGCGACATCTGCCATTAGACTGTATCAAGAGAGTGAAAAATTTAAAGTTGGAAAAGAGGTACGGCAAGGAGGTTCAATTTCTCCAAAACTATTTTCAGCTGTCCTGGAGAGAATGTTCCAAAATTTAAACTGAGATGAAGCTGGAATAAAAATAAATGGGAATTATCTTAATCACGTAGGATACGCTGTTATAATTATGTTTGCTTCAAGTGCAGAAAAACTACAAACCAGAATGGAATAGCTGTGTAATGAGAGTTCGAAAATATGACTTAAAATGAATTTAAGTAAAACAAAAGTAATGTACAACCAACATGCTCAAAAGAAGGAAATAGATTCGCAGAGAGACAGTAGGCATAGCTGATGAAAATATTTACCTACGGCAGCTCAAAACATTGAATGCCAAGTTGACGGATGAAATAAATAGAAGATGTAAAATGGCGTGGAGCTCGTTTGAAAGACTACACTTTATTTTCACAAGCAAACTACCAATGTGTCTCAAGCGTAAATTTATAATCACTATGTCTTACCTGTAATGATGTACGACTGTGAAACTTGGGCATTGAATGCTCAAACGACTCAAAGATTAAGAGTCACACAAAGAGCAATGGAGAGATGCATGCTAGGAGTAGCTAGGAGAGACAGGAAGACAAATGAATGGATTCGCACAAAAACAAAGGTAGAAGATCTAATAATGACTGCGAAGAACATGAAGTGGAGATGGGCTGGTCACATAGCTAGACGAATAGATGGAAAGTGGACGACAAATGCACTATATTGGATTCCCAGAGAAAAGAAACGGCCGAGATGACGTCCAAATGCATGGTGGGTAGATGAAATCAAGCAATTTCAGGAGTTACATGGATGAGGATAGCAGCAGATCTAGATATGTGGGGGAAAGGGGGAGGCCTTCATCCAGCAGTGG
>JAGDQP010003255.1:6475-27456 GCA_022664845.1 Lepisma saccharinum
ATAGATAGATAGATAGATAGATAGATAGATAGATAGATAGATAGATAATAGTAATGAAAGCTCTGAACAACTGACTGAAAGGACAAGAAATGCAGCAACTTTTTAACAACGGAGAGAGCCATAAGGCACATGTTAACGCGTGACTGGCTAGAAAAGAACAAGATAACGTTAAACTAATACATCGTAAAACCATAACACATCGTTATGACTTTACCATGTTAGATCCTTGAGACGGAAATGTAGTTAAACCAACTATCTACAAAAAGAATTGGAAACAAAAGACGATACTCAACACATATGGAAACTTTTGAATCTTCTACCTAGGAAAATGTAATCAACCGAAAGATGCTAAAACACACCACAGAGAAAATGTATCTCAGCATTATTACTGGAAAGGACCAAATTACCTTGTAAGTGGCTAAACTCCAAATGTGATATATCAGACTCATTGCGTTCTACAGTAAACACAGAGCTGGTGGTTCTAATGTTAAACTGCATTAAATATCGTGGGAAGAAATTATTGTATAATACAACAGAGGCAGAGCTAATGGAACAATCCGTACCTATGTCCTACTTCAGCATCTGTCTTTGGACATGCTGAATACCAACCTGTAGACACACCTAGAGAATTGTATATGCAATTCAAAACACAAACGAAATAAACGGAGGAAAAAAGTGTAATTAAAAACAAAGAAATCAGGTATTTTACGGGCCAAAAAGTTTAATGAAGAGCAGGTGAACCGGAAAATTAAAATGAAGCCCGGTTACGCAAACACTGATAACCAGATCTGAACGAGGAAACTGGGAAAGCAAACTGAATCCCTCCAAACCAGAAATCAAACAAACAGACAACAGAGAAAAATGTAAAGGGATGTAACCAACATAATATTCTGTAAACATCGCAAAAGTTAAATACTCCTTCTCAATAACACCTCCAGCAAAGAGTAATGCTCACCTTACATAGGTTGCGGGTCTAAAACGACACCAATTGAAAGAGTTAGAAAATAAAAGTACTCAGGCTTTGTCCTGAGTATTATGACATAAGTATTCCCCGCCAATCATCGGCAAGATACTTTTTTCGAAATTTGAAATTAACATTGAAATATATTGAGACGTTAGTATTGTGCAATTTCTAGAGAATGGGGTAGGAGCTGACCTCAACTATCTTTTGGTATGTCTTATAGCTATTTAAGTTCTGTCGGAGTGAGCTATGATCTTTTCCGGTAAAATGTCAGGAACAATGTTTTCGGCACTTATACGCATCGAGGTACATGAGAAGGGAGGGAGCATTTTCTCGCGATATCCGGACAACAGTTAGAAGTTGACCTAAAATAGCTTCTGGTATATTGTAAAGCTTAATCTTCGTCGGAAGAGCCTATAGTCGTTTCCGAAAAAACACTGTCAACTTAGTGTTTTCGGCACATATGTATACGGAAATCTATGAGAGAGGGACATGTTGCGATTTCTGGACCAGGCTAGAAGATTACCTCTACCAGCTAATGACAAAAATATATTGTAGTGATAATTAAGCTTCGTCTAATGAGTATATTATAGTACGTCAAATAATCATTTAGAACTTAATGTTTTCGGCACTTATGCGCATGGAATCCGTCGGATGCGACAGTTTCTAGTGGTTCTGGACGAGGGGTGGGATATGTCACATCTATCTTTTATATCTTGTAAAGCTGATCAAGCTTCGCCCAAAGATCCTATAATTGTTTGCACAAAATATCTGCAACTCAGTGTGTTTGGTAGTTATGTGAATAGAAGTATTAATTTCTTGACGAGAGGTATGAGATGACTCTAGAGATGTCCTAGAGCTAATGAAGCTTCGCTTAGAGAGCCTATAATCCTTTCCATAAAATATCGACAACTTAGTGCTTTTGCCATTAATGAGCATGCAAATTGAGACGCCCTCGTATATTTGGTATTTTACGCTTTTTATTGGTTGTATTGGTAGCACTGGGAGATGGTATATTCCAATATGATGTTTTATTGTTCTGGCATTCATTATTTTATGTTTATCTTTATTATATATTATTAAACATATATTCTGAATATTTGGAGTAGTTATTTTTTCCTTTCATTTCATGTGTTCATATTGATATATCTGAAAGTATGAGTGATTGTATTGAAGAGAGGAAAGGTGGCGTAAATATCGTTTTAAAGTACGAATTTTCTTTTTGGATCAAGTTCATTTTCAACAATTGCAAGAGCATCGTGTCTTCGATTGTTTGGAACTTAATTGTTATGAGAGAGAGAGGAAAAAGAAGAAAAGATACATTTTGTTACGAGTATCAAGAAATCGTTGATTGGAAAACTCCTATTTAAGCTGGTTTTGCGAAGTGGTTATTGTTTCAATCTATTCGAATATTCAGGCACTGTACTCGGTTATACTCAGAAGTTACAGTCTACGAGCTGAAGGTAAACCACAATGCTTTTTTTATGATTACTCGTCACTTTCTATATCAATACACAGAATAGAATTGAATAAAATTTCATTGGAACAGTGACTACGATAAGATTTTACACCACAATTTTTCTGAAAGTACTATTTCTATAGTTGTGCGTCGTGTGCTTAACACGCAGTAAAACAGTGGTTATACTTGGGATAACGGTACACGAACTATTGTTCCAGATTAACACCCGGTTTTGTTGTAATACAAGGGTATTCTAATTTGTACCCTTTTCTGGAAGAGTTGCTAGATTTTCTAATTATTGAAATATTGTCAAGTATCGCAAATTTTTGTAGGTGAGACGACATACCAGTCCACGGCGAGGTCGTCGACACGTATTTTATATACCGGTGGAATATGGTAAAGCCGAAACATTGTTCACGAACTCCCGAGTGCCGGAAAGTTACTTACTGAGTTGTTCAGTTACCAGGTGTGTAAATATGAAACCGGAATTTATGTACAGAAAAGACACAGTGATTGGATGACGATGAAAAGAACTATTTTATTCGAAGTATTGGCCATCGCTAGCGATACATTTCTGCCATCGTGTGGATGCCAGACCAAAAAAAAACTGTGCCTCTTGTGCTGCAAACCAGTCATCAAGCCATTTTTGTAAGAAGTAAAGCGCTGGTCAGCAAGTGCGTGTCCCATGGATGCAAATAAGAGAACATCGGAAGTCGCCAACTCTGGTGAGTAAGCCGCATGTGGAAGGATTTCCCAGCCAAACGTCGCAATCGTTTCCTTGACTGGTTTTGCTGTGTGGGAGGGTGCATTATCGTAAAGGACAATCACTTTTGTTGTCTTTGGTCATAGTCTGGTAGTTTTTCACGCAAAGCTTGATGCAAATCCATGATTTGTTGTCGGTCAAGTTGGGTATTAACGGTTTTGCCAGGTTTCAGCAGTTCATAATAGATCACTCCCTTCTGATCCCACCAAACACAAAGCATTGCCTTTCATCCGTAGCGATTTGGTCTTGCAGTCGGTTCTCCTGGAGTTAAACATGATATTTTACACTTAGGATTCTCGAAATAGATCCACTTTTCGTCACCAGTCACAATTCGATGGAGAAATGATTTCCTTTTGTACCTGGCGAGCAGAATTTTGCAAGTGTCTTTTCGGTTTTCCTGCTGTCGTTCAGTCAATGCATGTGGAACCCATTTTCCCACCTTCTGAATCTTGCCCATGGCTTTTAAAAGTATGGAAACTGCTTCACGTGTCACATTTAATTCATCCGCGAGTTGTTGCGTTTCCGCGTCATCCTCATCCAACAAAGCTTGGAATTCGCTGTCTGCAAACATTTTCGGTGGTTTTTCACGTTCTTCGTTTCTCACGTCAAAATCGCCACTGTTAAATTTTGTAAACAACGCATAGTGGTGGTGAGTAGTGATGTAACTTGCGTTGTTAAGACCTATTCTAAGAGGGAATAGTTGGGCTATTTATATCAGTCTTTTTAAATAACAAGTAATTAGTGGAATAGCTTGTGCAGTTCGCGCAATTATTATTTGAGAGTGGAATCTAAATAACTCTAAATCACTTTGAGCTAAATTAAAATAATTATTAAGTGAAACTTAATTAAAATCTTATTCTTCTTAAAGGAAAGTAATTTGAAGGACAAAATAAATAAGCACTTTCTATATATTTTAAATAAGATTAGATAAATCAAGTTCGTTATTAAATTCGAATATTAAATAAAGTGAGATTGCTGCTTAACTTTAAAATAAACTATTAAATTTAATCTATAATTCTCGTGTTCTGAATAACTATAAATAGTGAGTGAAGTCAGGATAAAGTGACAACATTAAAATTTATAAAAAACAAATATTTAATTAATTGCATTTAACTGAGATTTAGTTATACTGGGACTGAGGTTAGTAAGTAATATAAAACCATAAATAGAAATTTTAATGTTTCTTAAAAAATTTGGTGTGAGTAGTAAATGTAGGAAATTTAGGAATTTTCAAAATACCATCATATACGATATTTCGCTTTTAACGGTACATATCGTATGCAAATGGTCTGTGTTTGCCAATGGTTTTGGGGTTATAAATTCTTGAGAAGAAGTCTTAAATGACTACCTATTCCAGGAATAAAGGAACAAGGGCGATATTCACTTCTACACTAATTTCCTGCTGAAGTATGGTAAGTGCAAATTTTATTTCTTTTAGTGGTTTGAGAGTTGTTGAGTGAATTTATCATTTCCGTCCGTGTTGAATTTAATTTAGTTCGACATCGGGTGATCGATTTGGATCGACTCTTGCTATTGCGTTCTTTATTCTGGATTCGGCGTTGTTCGTTGTTGACTTTATAATATTCGAATATAATCCTTAAATTTCTAAAAATGAAACTATAATTGAGTTTGTTATATAAAGTAAATTATTACAGTGAACATAGTATTAAGAATTTGCTTTGAATTCGTTGTGATTGTTACGTGTTGTTTTTCGAATTTTTGTTTTCAGTATTATTCTTGAGATTCAATATAGTAAATATCCATTTGAAGTGGAATTCTTGTATTCAATTCTTCGAGATTTGTCAATTTTTGAGCGGTTGTAATTTTTATTCATGTTCGTAGCCCATGTCTAGTTCCCTCTGAGTTGTAAAGGTTCTGGACTTAGCCGATACTGAATCGTTTCGCAGCGGTTGGTTCTTTGAGATAGATGATTGGTAACACAATTTATGGTCAGACAGTAGATAGAGGAATGGTGGAAGACTTGCAGTATAAAATATTTTGGTTACACTGTCTCTATACAACCTTTTCAAATATGCATATAACAGAAAATACTTTTGTTATACTGTCTTTGTATATATTTTCACTGTATGGAGCGAGGCTTGGAGCGTGAGGGAGCAAAGCCTCCATGTTTTGATAGTGAAACACTATGTACTAGTAAACGCAAACATATATCTCTACCCTAGAACAAATCAGGTTATTTTCCAGGATTTTGTTATTCTTATTTTTTATTTCTTACTGTTTATTTTGTTTGTTTTGCTACTATAATAAATATGTATCTTTAAAATAAAACTAGAAGTTCTTGACAAATATTTATTTCACTCACTTGCATTTCCACGGATCTGCGCTTCTTTTCGGTGTTGTGTCACATTCTGAGCATCGAGTTCTATCCTTCCGTCTAATATCATCATAACAAAATCAGTGAGAGGGGACATTTGTGGGTATTTCTGAACCAGAGATGGTAGATGACGCAAACGTCTTTAGATATATTGTAGAGATAATTAATTTTCTGCTAAAGACCAAAAAAGCGTTCCCGGAAATATCACCTTCAATATGCTTCCTTTCACGTAAGTTCATTAAACCCTAATTTGACAATGGTTTCCAAGAAATATTATAGTCATATTAATGGAAGCTGAATTAGTTTACAACATATCCAAATTAGCTTAGGTCACTTCCTACCCTTCCTTCAGAATTTCGCGAAAAGCTCCCATAACTTTCATTTGCATCAGTGCCGAATTTGATGAGTTCCCGAAGTTATTCCGGAAACTATTTTTGGGTATATAGACCAAGACTAAATAGCTCTACAGCATATCAAAGGACAGCTCTGGTCACCTCATATCGCTGTTACAGAAACCGCGACAAGCTATTCCCCTCGCATGGATTTCCACGCTCATAACTGGCCAAAACACTCAGCTACCCATCTTTCCGGGAAATGACTATAGGCTCTTTAGACGAAGCTTAATTAGCTCTAGGACATATCGAAAGCTAGTTGAGGTCACCTTCTACCCGTGGTCCAAAAATCGCGACGAAGTGTTGCTATCTCAGAAGTACTGAAAACCACTAAGTTGACGATGTTTTCCAAAAATATTTATGGTCTCTTTAGACGAAGCTTAATTAACTCTACCACATATAAAAATATTATAGTTCCTACCCCTTTTCGGAAATATCGACAAATGCTTTCCTTCTATAGACTGTAATGCGCATAAGTGCCGGGAACACTAAATTACCTATGTTTTCGTGAACAGATTATAGGCCACTCCGACGGAGCTTACGTAGTTATACAACATATCAAAAGATCGTTGAGGTCACTGCAAAATACTGTATTCTCCCATATATTTCAATGTTCATTTCAAGTGACGAAAATGGTACATTACCGATATTTGTCGGCGAAAATATATAATATTATTCTGGACAAAGACTACTTTCATTTCTCTTATCTTTCAATTGGTCTCATCTTAAGCACGCAACGTATGTAAAGTAAGCATATCTCTTTCTGATTGTCCAATGTTCATATATGAAAGAGTTCCAGCTAATTGCAATCCATGGCAGCAAAGCTGGAAAATAGGACAAATGAAGTAGACAGTCTTTCTGTACTGTACCACTTCCTTCATATGTAAACGCGCAAGTAAAAGTTTAGATATTTGAAAAGGTTTTCCACAAATCTGAAAATTCAGGGATGGATAAGGGAGGTCAATGAAATTGAGTTTGATTATAAAATTGGTGTGAGTGTGTGTGTGTGTGTGCGTGAGAGAGAGAGAGAGAGAGAGAGAGATTAAAATACAGTACAAAACGCAGGAAAAGGAACGAACAACTTTGAAAAGCCGAACACAATTTATCAGTCAAATTTTTATAATATGATCTATAAATGAACTATAACTTTATGCTTTGCTACGTATATTAAAGAAATGTGTTCAATAGGTTATGCAAAAACGTTAAAGTTGAAAGACGAAATGAAAATGCTACAAGAAAAGATACAAATCGGAGAAAGCACAATTTATGAAAAGGAATTCTTGACTATAGAAACACGATGGCTCTTATTGCATGCGAGACACAACTTCGCGTCTTCAATCTTTTTCTCTCTAGCCTGAAACACTTAACAAGTCTCTTCGTATTCACAGGACTACGTACGACATTAAAGGTTATTTTTTTGTATTCGTACACTCAGCCATTATTGATTGTATTATACAAGTATACAATGAGTTACGTTAAAAATCCAGATAGTATTAATTGGTGAAGCATATTTCTGCAATTCATGAATATGTTTTATAAGAATGAGGTTAAACAAAGAGTTTCTTTAGTTTCGAAGTAGGCTGAAAACTATAAAAGATTTTCTTGTATTACAAGAGAGATGGTCAGCAGAAAATATAACGACAGTCCTTTCAATGTAAGGGAAAGTCTGTAAAATAGTTGTTGTTTTTCTTTAAGAACTGCACTATTATTCTGTTGCCATGTCCGTGTTTCTAAAGGTCTTTTCATTCTCTTTTAAAATGTAAATAAAATACATTCTTGGTTGTAATTATACTGATCCTATAACAGCAATCTTCTCAACTCGTAAGCTATTTTAAAATGTTTAAAAGCTATATTGAAAACAAATTAATTTAAATACATACGTATATGCGCTGTCCATCCCATCTGACAGAATATTCTAATCGAAGGCCATTGTTTTGGGTCAAATTTCCTCCTTTCAAGCCCGGAATAATTGCCCTTAAAATGAAAGTAGTATATCAAAAATCGAGGAAAATCTCATAGGATTACATGTTTAAAATCATTTATGAAAAATGCCAGAACTATTCAGCTTGATCTAAGTTAATTTTTGTTTATCCTTTTGGTTGAAAACATACAAAGCAGCGCTTTAGATCTTTCTATATATTTATTAGAAGAGACGGGCAGATTCCTGTCTCGTTCTGGCGGCGTTGTTAGTTCAAATAGGTGGACTTATAGAAACTTACCTTATTTCCACCGGATTAAATATATTGTTATTTAGTTTAGCTCAAATAGATATAGCTATGCACTTATTTCTAGGTTCATTCACTGCATTTGTTCGGTTCCGTGGAAATAGTAGGCATTTGAAATGCAAATAAAATGTTGGAGTTCAACTGTGTATAGATCTATTTTCTATTGCTAAAACTTACCGGTAGTTAAAATGTAATGTGATTGGAGACGAACGCAAGTCTCCTATTAACTATCTAATAACAAATGAATAAAGAATTACAATAATTATATCTAATTAAACACATAATACCTGATTGAAGAATAATAATCTTAGATAGAATAGAATGAGATGGATATGTTTGTTATTGTAACTTAGTCTCAGATGATATAGTTTTTTCAGAGTTGTAATTATAACTTTATCAGAGCTGAAACTAGGTCAATTGAAGATTCAGGCAGCTTGAACTTCTATCTTTGAACAAGAGCTGAGTTCAATCACTTGATGTGTGCAAACACCAATCAGCGCGAAGTACTAACTGTTTCCCGCCAATCAAAACCAAGTTGGACTTTGGTTTTGCTTAGTCGTGGTGATCTTTGCACCTGCTTTCTCCGACCAAAATTCAAGGACTAGAACTTTGTCCTTGATGTAACCTGATACTTCACTGCACAATTTCATCTTATAACATGAATATTTCACAATATACAAATGTTGTTGGAAAACCAATCTTGCTTTTAAAATCTAAAACATTAATATTTCTTTTAAGAATTAAATGATTTTCTTGGTCCTTTGTTCGTGCCATGTTACCTATAAACTATAGAATACTTTGTATTTCATATTTAAATATATAAATATTTTACATAATATACCTCCTTTGACACTACCTCAACTGCGTAAAAATTAATTTGTAACTTAACTTCATCAAAAAACTGATGAATACAAAAGATGAGGTAGAATATTGAAAAAATAAAAATAATCACCAAATTGTTTTACAAACAATGTTCAATACACAGGCTTTTCAAATATTTTATACTTTTTGTATTATTTTGAAAGTTTATTTCATTTTGCTAAACTTTTAGTTCATTAAAGGTCAATTCACCACTGAAAATACATGATTTTCAATCACTGTTTGTGTCCTTATTCATCAATGAAAATTTGCGTTTATAACTGTTTATAGTACTTAAATCATCCATTAACACTATTATCCATGAAGCTTCACATGACACACACATTTCTGTTCCTAATATCCAGTTTAAAACGTATAGTTGTGAAATACTTTTAGCTGGTAATTCACATAGGAAACAAACTGTTTATCACTTAATCATGCTAAGTCATAGTCGAGCGGACTGACATGTTGCTGATACACACACAGAGAGTAGCGGAAAAATAGCTGTCTCTGTCGTGCGAAGCCTATTCCCTTGAACGTGATATAAATAGTTTAATAGTAAAACACAAAGATTATCGTTTACACTGCAATTCACGTGAAATAAAAACGCTCATGTTCGGTTGAAAATAATGTTTGGAACATCCATCTTTTACTGCTCACAAGTTGAAGTTTGATGTTCGATGTGGGTACTGTTGCATTAAAAAATCCAAGAAATCCCTATATCACTGGACGTCCATTTTAGCTGTTCAGAAAACATGTTTGTTTTGGATTTAGTTAGCAACACCTGTGGGATTTAACATTGCATTGTGGGATGCCATGCTGTTACTCACTTTGCAAAGAATTTATGTCACTGCCCGAATATCTGAATGGTCTGCATTCACGCTTCGTAACATAAATGTGTCCACATGGGTATATGAAATGGTCTAGCTTAGGCAGCGTAAAATCAAGGTGGAAACTGCATGAAGTTCTCTTGAAACATATATGGATGTTTATGGAAACTTAGCTGAATGTTGGCTGCAGCTGTCTTTAGACTTGGGGTCTGGCATCGAACCCTAAACTTGTAGTACGCATACTGATTATGGTAAGTCAGCTATTATCGTGTAGTTGTGTGAGTGTGCGTGTGTAGCAAAAGAAATCTCTAAATCTAATTCATCGAACTTCTCTTTCTAAATAATATTTATAGCATTCTAACTTCGCCTCACCTTAATAAATCTATTAAAAAATGGAAACTTATATGCATGTATAAATAAATATATATTTTTGAAATTAAGATTTGTTGTAAAGAAGCAATATAAGACTTTGCTTATGAAAATAAAATAAAATTGATGCCTTGAATTACAAATCTATGCTAAGTCGTTGAAATCCATTGCTTGCTTTAGATATTACTATGGCACAAAAACATTGTAAGATAAACTTAGTGGTTATTTTTGCTTGAAATTACTATTTACAAAGCAAATTTCATTAATGACAGACCTAAATTGGTATTCACAAGCGTATACCATTCCGTAGAAGGGATAATAGAGATGTTGTGATACTAGCAGTTTTCTGGTGTCACAACATGATGAATAAGAAGGACCGCTATTATCCTTATGAGATCGTATACAATTCTATTTGATATGTCAGTCCTGCCTTTCTAAGTGATATTCGAAAACTCGAAATTATTCCACATTATATAAACAACTCTAGTTCGTAATGCTTTTTCCGTAAAAAGAACAATGACTTAAGTTGCTAATGTAAAAAAAATGCTCGGAAAAGTGTAAGATGGTTTTACGAGGGAAAGGAAGAAATTGAAGTCACTATTCCCGCGAACATAAACAGACATGCATCGTCTGAACGAAGAGTAACTCAAGTTCGAAGTTGTGTTTAGTCATCACGTCACATTTCATAATAGCTGCGCTCAAGAACTAACCAATCAGAGATGTTGTTTACATGTGAATCGAGATCTCTGTCGTGTAAGCTTTTGCGAGATTGTAATTTTGTTTGGTCGTTACAAAACTGAAGGGGAAAATGTAATGAGACACTAAAATTTCGCATCACTGTTCGACAGGTGTGACGATAGAAGTATTGCTATCAGTAATTTCGCGAACTTATGCCTGGAATATTGCTCTAACCGTAACAGCACGGGTCTAAGTTGCTGTTTTCCCGTAAACTGAAAGTAACGTTGACGATCAAGGTCATTATTTGGTAAACAATGCTACGTTCTTGCACAAATTCAATAGGTGAACTCTGCACTTTGGTACTGAAAGGAAATCGTTTGAAAGGAACGAATAAGAGTGAAAATATAAAGAAGAGTTTTAAGTTGGCCTATGAAGAAAGAGTACAAAATTAAAATATCAAGCGTTGTTTTAGAATTATCACGTTCTAATGAACTGAAATTAAATAAGCGAAAATAATGCTTTTATTCTCTGCGTGACTAGCATCATGCTCGGACATGATAGTTATCGATTACGGTTAGAAGCTATAGTGGGCGTTTTCTATTTGATAAGAAGGTACATTTTCGAAGCCTTTGATGATCAACAATTCCAAGTTTGCCAACGTTTGGATAGGCTGTGGAATTACAGATTTATTTGTTCTATATCGCCGGAGAAATCGAATCAGGGGACAAATTTGTCAATAATCTTGCTCAAATTTCGGAAGTCTTGGCAGCTGGTGTCTGTCGGATTTTTTTTCCATCCGTGGACAAATCTTTTACGTTGATTATGATATTACCGAAAATCATATTCAATTTCTCTTCATCTAAGGTAATTAAATTTGATTTCCTTGTTGTGTAAACACGCCAGTTTTTATTACATTGAACTGGTGTGTGTTAAAATTTTGTTTCAAACGTGTTCTAATATTTTTTCCCGTTTTCTCTTCCGTAGATAAGTTCGAGAATTGTGAGCTAAATATTTTTGTAGAAGTTTTAAGATTTACATACGATCACATTCCAAAACTGTAAACTGTGGATCCTCAAAAGTGGTTTGTCCTGATGGTTACTTTCAATAATAAATTTCAAATTTTAACGCGCCGAATATTGTAGAGGTACCTTAAATTAGGTCATGTAAGCTACCTGTTCTTATACATCAAATAAGTTTAGGGTGGTTGAAAATAGAGTTGTAATGGCAGAAAGTCATTAATGGTGAGAACAATTGTACATTGTGCGTCGTTGAACATCAGACTTCACGCTATATGTACCGATACTTCCGTCTGTTAAACTTAGTTTAATTCGTACCGATCACATAACGAATCCGTGATGGTAAATGTTTGTCTACGTCATTAATTGACTGTTTACATAATTCATTCATTGTTAGCTGATGTTATCTAATCGTCGATATATCATTCTTGAAACATTTATACTCGATTTTATACCATATTTATACACTTCTGATACACTTTTTAACATTCAATTATTACATCAATTATTGCGTCTTTTATACTTTGCTCATGCTTCGAAGTAGGTTTATGGGATCCATGCATGCAATGCTTCTTAGAAACTACTTGAAATACCTTGCTATTGCAAGATTTTTGTATAATTATTGAGTACTTTTCAACTCTTGAAGAAACGTATACGTATCAAATTTTATCTTATCTGAATTTTTCGGAACATTACGCTCTTTCTATAAGTATAAAGTACTGCTTATCCGTGTTTATTTTATTTATTTAAATGTACCCAAGTTCTTTTCTAATCGTAACGTAATTAAGAGTTTGGACGTAATTAACAAAAATGCATTGTTGATGTGTCTTAAAAACTTTCATTTTTACGTTCAATTTCTATACAAAAATTGGGTTCTAAAAGCTAATTTTTCCTTGCAGCATTGCTTCTGCAATAACCATATCTAAAACAAAGGGTTTCAAAATAATTAGTCGCTATGGTGAAGTTCAAATGACGTATTTTTTGTAAAGAAAAAAAATGATGGTTACTCGAGAAGTTCATCCGTGAAGAATGATCTTAGATGAGTGACATCTAAATTTGTTGTACACTTAATGCCTTCATCGTTTTTATATTTAATTTCTTAGTTGTTTGGTGTCACTTCGTGTACAATTTTGGTTGGTATTGAGAGATCTTTGAGGTGTTGGGTCCATATGCTAAGGATAACACTAAAACCTCTTGATTTGGTTAAAATTTCAAGACTTTTCTCTGACTTAAAGTTGACTTCTGTTAACTTCAAATCTGTGATACAACTTTTCTTCTGCAAATATACGCAATTTTTCTTCCGCAAGTTGCTTCTATTATTTTTAATTATTGATTGAAAGATGTGTTTTCACATTTAATCTCAAGCACGTTCACTTACACCTGCCTAGCCTCGAACGCATGAAGAAAAAAGGCACTCACACCGAATGCACTGTGTACACTTTTGTTCAAATGAAAGGTTCTGCGAGTTACATGTTTCTCGCAATTTTCACGTGTTTCTGATGTCAAATTCTTTAAGAACTTTTCATAAAGAGAAACAGCCCGTTCAACTCTTCCAATTAAACGGTGTCCCATACCTTGTTCATACTTTAATTCAATTCTAAGGTATTCACAGAATTTTAGAAAGCCAGAACTCGTTTGTGCGCGCAATTCGTCTAAGTAAATCGTAACTGTTATTCCGTATATAAGAAACTCATTTTGCATTTAACAAATTAATAATTGTCGTGGTGCGCATATCGGTGACTGGTTTTGTTATCAATTATCTTTTTGTTCTGTCTTGGCAAATATAATTGAATTTAGAACTCTGAGAGCAAGATATTCTCCTGGTCCCGTCTCGAATGACTTCTGAGAACGGCGTATTTATTGGAAAAGTAATTGAGCATGTGATGAATTTCTCTCTAGGTTTGTTGGAAATTTGACAAACGATACACTTAGGTAATCAATTTTTGAGCTGGACTGGTAGGTTGAGTATGTAAACATTTATAGCTATTAATTTGAGAGTTTTTTGAAATCCAAATTATAACGGATTGGGAAAAACTCAAATTCTGTTTGTGTTAGTTCCTAAGGAATACAAATGAAATGAATCTTTATATTGGCAAAACGTTAAATTTTGTAGAGCCGGTAATTTTTCAAAATAAAGCTTTTAGCTTGACGAATTACAGTAGGGTCTGTGGACAATTTACCAGAAAGATGTTCATATATTGGGCCAAAATAAGAAACTGATTTCTGTAACTGTACGATATGTTTAAATTTTAAAATCTCTTGTACTTCTTTTGATTCGCCTCGTTTTTAAAGCTTATTTTTGTTTATAAAATGAGTTCATGTTCTGGTCCTTCTTCCTTTGATTCATAAGGATCATTTACCTATCTGGTAAGCCAATCGCTTTTATTTTTCTCGTTGGGAATGAACCCAGTTACATTGCATTATCGTAGCCAGAAGACGCTCTACTTTAGCAGCACGTTTTTGTGTCTTCTGAAAGTAAACCGTAGCTCTAGAGTCACACAAAATTACGAGGAAACACCCTAATAGATAGCAATGAAAATATTTTAAACTCATGGTTAAACTGAGAAGTAGATCGGTTTTCTAAGGACGGATTGGGGAAATTTCCGACAGAAATACTGCGGAGGGAACCAATTATTTTCAAAATCATGATTGTCATTGAAGCTACTTGCTTTTAGTATTCTCCCAGCTATATGGGCACTTGCGTCCAGGTACAAACGTAAATAGTCTTTTTGGTTATATGGTTTTAAATTTTTTATGGACAGTAGTTCTTGCCTCAACTTATTGAAACACTCTTTATGTTCTTACAACCAATGAAATTTAAGGTTTTCCGAATTAAGTGATATAATTGGTAAGATTAGTCTGCATAGTTCTTGCAATATTGTCTTGCATACGAGGTAAAGCTTAAAAATGTTTTTAGCATTTTGGGGGCTTTTGGGATTTGAAAATTTTGAATAGCACCTATTGTCCTTGGCGACAATATGATTTCTATTTCCCAAATTACTTGCTTAGCTATGTGCTTATTTTTAGGTACCCTCACTACATTTGTTCGGTTCCGTGGAACTAGCAGGCATTTGAATTGTAAATAAAACGCCGGGGTTAAAATGTTAATATAATTATTTACTATCACTAAAGACATAAATAAAATGTAATTTGATTGGGCACGAACGCAAGTCTCCTATTAACTATCTAATAAATACTGAATAACAATATGTTTGTTATTGTAACTTAGTCTCAGATGATATAGTTTTGTCAGAGTTGTAGTTATAACTTTATCAGAGCTGAAACTAGGTTACTTGAAGATTCAGGCAGGTTGAACTTCAATCTTGGAGCAAGAGCTGAGTTCAATCACTTGATGTGTTCTTAGTCGCGTGTTCGCTGTTGTTCTTCTTCCTCTAGGTTACTCACTCACTCCCAGAGATATCAAAAGTAATGTTTATATACAAAATCCATACCCTATGTTATTTATGGGAGAATCTTACTTATCCAATCACACTGGTTAATGCACCAATCAGCGCAAAGTGCTAACTGTTTCCCGCCAATCAAAACCAAGTTGGACTTTGGTTTTGCCTAGTCGTGGTGATCTTTGCACCTGCTTTCTCCGACCAAAGTTCAAGTAGTAGTTCTTTGTCCTTGATGTAACCTGATACTCCCTGCACAATTTCATCTCATAACATAAATATTTCAGAATATAAAAATCTTGTTGGAAAACCAATCTTGCTTTAAAAATCTAAAACATTAATATTTCTTTTAAAAATTAAATGATTTTCTTGGTCCTTTGTTCGTGCCCTGTTACCTATAAACTATTGAATATTTTCATTTTTATTATATTTTTAAATATTTAAATATTTTACATAACAGACGTCCCTTGACACTTGTTCCTCATTTATATATAATACTATAAGTATTAGGCTTATTTTCCGACGTAGGTTTGTAAATTGAATCTTGAAGAGGCATTTTGAAAGCAATACGTAAAAGAATTCAAAATGCTGCAGTGTTCCAAAAGA
This sequence comes from Lepisma saccharinum, assembly GCA_022664845.1. Lineage (NCBI taxonomy): Eukaryota > Metazoa > Arthropoda > Insecta > Zygentoma > Lepismatidae > Lepisma > Lepisma saccharinum. Next base: position 22,366 of record JAGDQP010003255.1, read on the forward strand.
ACGTAACGCATCAGCTTAAGGCGATTTGGAACGAGGAGTTTTATAATGGATTCAAATGATGTTGTATAATGTGCAGACCACGTTATGTGATTTTCAAAAGAGGAGGACATTATGTGAAATATACATAAATTTATAGTCGAATTACTGACATCGTCAGAAGTTTTGTCTTTAAAGGTTTCATGCATACAATTCGTGACATATAAACATACACAAAAACATTTTTGTTTTCAGCTATTCCTTGCTAAGCATATGCTTCAGAATCTATCAATGATGAAGCTCGTTCCCAGAAAATATCAAGTTTAGTAATATCACATATTAGTTAACAGATGGGAAAACGTCTTAAAGCCTCGCTTAATACTTACCAAAATATAAATTTTGATGCAAAATGGCCTCAAATGCATATTAAAGTCCACGCTTAATTAGCTCTCACTTTATTACGGCAACATTTTCATTCCTTGATGAAAATAATGAAAAATTAAGTTTTCCTTATAGTATACCTATCTGTAAACAAGCTTCCTTATTGCGTTGTGTTAGTGTAAAAATTCTACCATCTTTGACATCTTATCGGTAAGCAAAGTATTATAATAGAATCAACGAGTCGTAAAGCTTGAGCTTTCAACGAATCTTACCGGAGATCATAGTTCACGTGATCTGATTCGGATGACTCCGTGAGGAATCGGACGCCTCTTCGCTCTAACGTTGCCAAACTAACGCTTACACCTACAGGATATGAACATTAGTGTCCTGCGCAGACGCATGGCTACGATAAGAAGAACAGAAATAGTTTTATTTTACTTCAAACCCTTGTTTTTCCTAACTCAAATACCACTTATTGTTCAAACTCCAACTAGAAACAACAACAAAAAATAAAGATGTACAATAAGGATGAAATGTGCCAATAATGTATAAGCAGCACACGATGTTCATACTACCTCAAAGGGGAAAAAACTTATGCTATTTCCAGATTCGAGGTTGTAACTTTCATTGGATGGCGAAAATTGAGGAATGAGGTCAAGCGTCAGGAATTGTTGAGTGCATGAATCGTTAGCCATTTAATCTAGGGTACACTAGAGTAGCCACAAGCACAGGAAGTAAGTGTGGACGAGAAGACAGGGACCTTTTGTGCCAGTAAAATGGAGACCTATAAGAATCACATCAACCAGTGTGTACGTGTAAGTTCGATAAAGATATTAATGCGTCCGCAGCCTGTTACAATATTTGGAAAGTGTGTGGTGAACATGCAGCTTGTGTTAGCATATATCAATAGGGTCAACTTCAACCGTCTAGATGTTCCTAAGTGCTTTACGAAGTTGATATCGACCAAGTCCTGTGTTTCCTTACTTTCTAGATACAAGAATTGCCAGTTTTTGAGGTGGATTGGTAGTGGTGAGAAGTGAGTTGTTTTGAAGAGGGAAATAAAGCCTCAAAGGACTGTGTATTACTTTCTCAACATTCTTCTTCTATAATGTCATTCCAAGAAGATGTCGCTCAAAGTATTGTGGGATGTCAAAAGCAAAATTTACTTAGGGTTAGTCTTGTAATCTAACCAAACCATTAACACTACATTCTACTATCAACATACGACGAGCAGAACTCATCTATAACTAAAAGGTCTTCCACCGGGATAACGTCAAGCTTCATGCTGGTATCATCACAATTCAAAAATTGATGTACTTCGGTTGTAAGGTTTACCCTACCTGCTCAATTAGCCTCCTTGGTTTATACAAAGTACCACCTATTTCGCGCTTTACTGAACATGTTCGATAGGAAAATCTTTGATGATGTAGAGGCTGTGCAAAACAGTTACTCGACTTAAGACATCAGAACTTTTAGCGAAGTGGGATTCATCTCCTATTAGAAATATGGCAACTGGTCGTCGATTACGATGGCGATTTTCTTCAGTCCTATGTGAGTTTTTTTTTCTGTTTGCAGTTCTATATACACACCAAAAATGAGTCGACATTTTGCACGCACCTACTTCTTTATGCATGTAATTTTTTAAAATGTTTTTCTGATATATTAAAACTGGATAAACTTACATCATCTGTAGTGAGTTCACAATGTAGCAGTTTTCGAGATCGCTTGGTATAGGGAAGACGTACTCGCAACAATCTATTCTTTCATTGTTAAGTGAACAGTTCTTCAAAATGTCCCCACACGTCCTGAAATATAAATGAATAAAAATTCTTAATGAAACTTTGTCAGATCTAAATTAACCGATTTACCAAACGTGTAGTATCTTGTTTCTGAGCATTACCGTATACTAGTTTTTATGCACACCATTTGCTGACGTTAAAAATATTTTATACTAGTGTTATGATTTGTCCCTAGGTATAAATATAGAAAAGTATAAATACTAGGACCTTACACAGCCTACGAAATGTGTATGGTCTAACAAAGGAACCGTGGACTTTTAATACGGATTGGTCAAAGAGTATGGAAGTAAGATTCACAATGTGTTGACTAGTTACCTCAAGAAACTACATTCTTAGTATATATATCTAATTTCGTAACATAAGAATTCGATCACATTGGCCAAATTGTGTAGAATTTACAACCGAGAGTGTACATTTTATTTCTTGTTAAATAAAATAGGTCTACCACCGTATATACTGGAATTGTGGAATTAGCTCAGTTTACAGCCATATACGATGTGTTAATAAACTATCTACAAAATACACAGAACACAAATATACACATCATTACGAAACGTAGGGTCCATACTTACCAGGTGTATGCATAAGTAGTTTCCGGTTTAACTAAGAGATAGCGCCAGCAAAAAGTACGCAGCGTATTCATTTGACTCATACGTCATTTTGTTTGTCTGACATTAAACTACAAACACACACAACTTGAGTGCACCAAACACTGACGTCTTTGTTTGATCGTTCACTGATCATGTCGAAGTTTGTGCCTGAAAAAGAACATTTGCGGCACGCATTGCTTTTCTTATTTAATCAAAAGAAAAAGGGCTGTTGAAAGTCATCGTGTGCTGGTAGAAACTTATGGTGAACACGCTCCATCGATTAGAACATGTGAGACATGGTTTCGACAATTTAAAAGTGATTTCAATGAGAAAGAGAGTGCGCGTTCTGGTAGACCACAAAAGTGCGAAAACGGGCAATTGCAGGTGTTACTGGAGGATAACCCAACTCAAACTCAACAGCAATTGGCAAAAACATTAAATGTGTCACAAGAAACAATCAGCAGACGTTTACGAGCAGTGGGGAAGATCAATAATCTGGGTAAATGTGTCCCACACGATTTGAATGAACGTCAAATGGAAAATCGCAAAGTCACTTGTGAAATGCTGCTTCAACGCCACGAAAGAAAATCCTTTTTGTATCGAATTGTGACGGGTAGCGAAAAATGAATTTATTTTGAAAACTCGAAGCGGATAAAATCGTGGCTTTCACCTGGCGAAGCCGGTCCTTCAACACCAAGGCCAAATCGCTTCAGCAAGAAGACCATGCTTTGTGTCTCGTGGGACCAGAGCGGTATTGTGTATTATGAACTCTTGAAGCCCGGCGAAACCGTTAATGCACAACGCTATCGCCAGCAAATTATTCATTTAAATCACGCATTGATCGAAAGACGACCGGAATGGGCCCGAAGACATGGCTAAGTGATTGTGTTACACGATAATGCGCCGTCTCATACAGCAAAACCAGTAAAAGACACCTTGAAATGGCTTGGTTTGGACATCCTTCCGCACCCGCCGTACTCCCCAGACCTGGCACCATCTGACTATCACCTCTTCGCATCAATGGGGCACGCTCTCGCAGAGCAGCACTTCAGCAATTTTGAAGACGTTGGAAAATGGCTCGACGAATGGTTTGCCGCAAAAGACAAGCAGTTTTTCTGGCATGGCATGCATCAGTTACCTGGAAGATGGGCGAAATTTGTAGAAGCCAATGGCCAATATTTTGAATAAAACAAAATTAATTTCCCTTGAAAATTACATGTTTTCTTTACCAAAAAACCGGCAAAAACTTATGCATACACCTGGTTCTTCTGAAACGGAATCAACTATTTCTTGATGAGTTTGATGTGCTGAATCAAAAATAACCAAATATCATTAGATTAGCTAAGATGACATGATAAGGCAAGCAAATTATAATTAGTAATACAATTTAAATACACGATATAAACATTTTAAAATATAGCTTTTGATAACGAGAACGTACATACTCACTGAAACATGTTCTATTTTAACCTTACTGATTGTAAATACGATACAGAAATACCAATTACTCATACAGTCTTTAAGTATCCTTCACACCATCGGTTCAGCAAACTTTATGGAATGTTTCTTACTTCTCATCCACTGTCAAAGTGGTGTTGCGAAGTGCTTACAGTATATATGTAGGGCACATGGTTTACCCTGGTCACTAATCTTTCAACCAAATATGCTTTTGTTATAGTAAATATGAGTGGATATTTTGCATAGTTAAGGTCACTTCCCAACAAATAGTATGTATATTGCTTAAGAGAGGAAAACTGCAAGTGAAATACGGAGATAAACCCATGCTTAAGCCTATATTTGTTTCAAAGTTTGAGTATTGTTTCTACTTGTTATTCAACTCTGCATATCACATTTAATTTTACTTTACTGTTATGTTAAGATATATAGTAATTGAACCCCTAACTAAAGAAGAATACACACAGTGAGGAGAAGTAACTCTAAGTCAGCCAGATACATTGGTATGATATATTGCCATGCTAATTAGCAAATGATACAATATTTTCGTAACATTACATTAAGTATCTCAAATTCTGAAATAACGGCTGTAAAAATTAAGCACGCTCGATATCAGCCTTACAGTAAATATATTATAACCTACATTGCAAGGAATTGTTTTAAACTTCTGCACTTACGTAGCATTCCACACGATGTGTTCCGAACAGATAGCCATAGACGGGGAAGTAATGTTGACAGGAGTATCACGCATTTCCAATTCGTATGCAACTGAACTATAAAAATACTTGTTCCAAAGAGAGACAGCTGCGATAATAGCAAATACCAACATGGCCACCCAGATAAGAAGCCACAACAGCCTGTAAATACATTTATATATATATATATATATA